>VDFB02337182.1:0-37061 GCA_007258455.2 Sequoia sempervirens
AAGAACAGGTAGATATTCGAGTAATAATGACCGGTACATGCATAGCAGTAAATGAATAAAATAAAATAAATCAAATATGTGATAAGAAAAGATATGGCGTACCTTTGATAATTGCACATACGTGTGAAGAAAGATGACGACGTCTGCATGAATTGACAAGTGGGAAAGATATCTTAATTAAGGTTGATGCAGATGGATGAAGTGGATGGGTGACGTGGGCGGATGAGTTGAACGGATGGAATGGATGGATGGGATGGATGGATGGAAGATAAAGAAGTGAGATGGGGGTGATAAATGAGAATGGAGAAAAAGGGTTTTTTTTTTTTTTAAAAAAAAAAGAAAACCTTTATTATGCGCATGCTTTTTTTTTTAAAATTACGGCGAAGCTGTAGGAGAAAGGCTAAAGCCTTCAGCTGCAGGAAGAGTAGCGAGAGGAACTTGAATGAACTGCTACATGAATTCTTCCTTGGAGAGTGGTTTGTGGTACAACCGGAGTCGGTGGCCATTAACTAGCAATTTAAAGCGGACTGGATCTATTGTTACCAGCTATACAGCTCCATTGTCGAACACATTTTCAACTTCATAGGGGCCAAGCCAGCGTGTTGTGAGCTTACCTTGGTTTTCTTGATATCTGGAATCATATAACAGAGCCCAATCTCCAGCAGAAAATTTCCTAGTTTTGATGTGCTGATCATGCCATTTCTTCCTTTGCTGTTGGATTGCTTCTGTATGCTGTAGGGCAGCTTTTATCATTTCATTCAAAGCATTTAGCTGTAGGAGACAGTCCTTCTTTGCTTCAGATATATCTATATTGAGTTCAAGAGTTGTCCTCAAAGTTTTGTGCTCAAATTCTATGGGTAACATAGCCGTTTTCCCATAAAGCAGCTCAAAAGGTGTAAACCCAGTTGTTGTTTTCCATATAGTTCTATAGGCCCAAACTGCTTCAGGAAGTCTATTGCTCCAATCTTTCTTATGGATCTGCACTATCTTTGTGAGGATCGCCTCAATTTCCCTGTTTGTTACCTCCGCCTGACCATTGGCTTGAGGATGATAGGGGTTGGACTTCCTATGTTTGATCTTATAGTCGTTCATTAATGCAGTTATCAGATTCAATGTGAACTGAGCTCCCTGATCAGTTACAAGCTCTTTGGGAACTCCAAATCTAGTGAAAATTTGTTCATACAAAAATTCAGCAACTTTGTTATCTCGAGCATGAGTCATAGCTTTTACCTCAACCTATTTTGTGACATAGTCTATGCAAACTAGAATGTATGACTTTCCATTTGATGGTGGATCAATTCGTCCCACAAAATCCATCCCCCATTTATCAAAAGGGGTGACTATTACCTGCGGATATAGTGGCATTTCATTTGATTTAGTTGGTCTTCCCATACGCTGACATCTGTCATATTTCCTTGTATAGGCCACAACATCCTTGTGTAATGTTGGCCAGTAGTACCCTGTTGTAAGAACCTTCATTGATGTTCTTTTTGCTGCAAAATGTCCCCCACATGGTTCATCATGGTAAGCATGCAAGATATCATAAGTCTCATCTTCTCTTACACATCTTCGCATTACTTGATTAGGTCCAGTATAAAACAGACAATTTGCAATCCATGAAAAATTAAAACTTTTCTCTATTAACAACTTTTTTTCTTTTGGGGAAAAGTGAGCTGGTATTCTGTTTGCTGCTAGATAATTGGCAATGTCTGCATACCATGGTGTATGTGCAACAATGGAGAACAAGTGTTCATCTAGAAACTTATCATCAATGACCTCATGTTCAACAGGTGCAGCTAATTGAAGTCTTGATAAAAAGTCAGCTACAACATTAGCTCTTCCTGGTTTGTCAATTATTGTAATGTCAAATTCTTGTAACAACAGGAGCCATCGTGCCAATCTACTATAAATGGCAGGTTTGTTCATCAGATAGTTGATTGTTGCATGGTTAGTATGGACGAATATCTGATAACCTGTGACATAATGCCTAAATTTATTCAAAGCATACACTACTACAAGTAATTCCTTTTCGGTAACAGTATAGTTGAGCTCAGGACCTTGAAGGTTTTTGCTGATAAAATAAATAGCATGCTCAATTGAATTTTCTTTTTGACTTAAAACTGCTCCTATACCAAAATCAGAAGCATCAGCATGTATGTGGAAAGGCAAGTTCCATTTTGGACCTTGAAGAATAGGGGCTTTAGTAAGCAAGTCTTTTAGTTGCAGAAAAAATACTACTGTGTCATTCAATTCTAATTGAGAATCCTTTGTTAACAGGGCATAAAGTGGGCTGACAATTTTACTGAAATATTTTATAAACCTTCTATAATACCGTGCATGGCCAAGGAAACTTCTGACATCTTTTTGTTTTGCAGGAGTTTGTAAATTCTGGATTACTTCAATTTTAGCAGGGTCGACCTAAATTCCATTCTTTAAAGTTCACATGACCAACAACACCTCTTCATCATTAGAAAACACCACCGCGAGATAAATTTTATTTCAGCACCTTTGCTACTTTTCAAACGCCCAAAGCTTCAAATGTGACTCCATAGGTAGTGAAATCATCTATATAAATCTCCATACATTCATGAGATATATCAGCAAAGATAATAATTACTGCTCTCTGAAATGTTGCTGGCGCATTGCATAGACCAAAAGGCAAGACCGAATAAGCAAATGTTCCCCATGGACAGGTAAAAGTGGTCTTATCTTGATCCTCAGGGGCAATTTTTATCTGATTGTACCCACTGTAAACATTCAAAAAGAAAAAATATCTTTTTCCAGATAGTGAGTCTAGTACTTGGTCTACAAAAGGTAGTGGAAAGTGATCTTTTTTAGTGGCACTGTTCAATTCTCTGTAATCTACACATACTCTCCATTTTCCACCTTTCTCGGGGACAATGACTAGTGGAGAAACCCATTAACTGTTAGAGATTGGATAAATAAAACTAGCATCAAGCAACTTTTGAAGCTCACTTTTAACTATTTCTCTAAGTGCTGGGTTGACTCTTCTTTGAGGTTGTCTAATTGGTGAACAATCTTCTTTGATATATATCCTATGAGTACAAACTCGAGGATCTATCCCTTGCATGTCCCCATATTCCCATACAAAAGCTTTATGCTGTTCTTGTAGCATTTTTAATAAGACAGCCTCTTGAGATTGTGACAGCTTGCTATTGACATTCAAACAATGATCTGGAGACAATTCTATCTACTTAATGAGATTACTTATAGAATCTACAGGTGATGTTTGTATCTCCTGTGGAAGAAAATTATGAAAAATCACTGGAAGTTTAGGCAGTGAACTTTCAGAATCTGGTTGCTGCAGGAAACATTGTAAATGAGTACTATTTGGATCAGATGAACTACCCGTATCATAATTGTACTGTAGAATTTGAAACAGCAAGGCATCCTCACTTTGAAGTTGTGAGAATGGGTCATTTTGAATCATCATTAATTGAGCCAAGGAATTGGCTTCTTCAGTTTCTTCCTCCATGTCAGGCCAAACAAGTTGGGACAAATCTGGTTGAGGTCTAGCAGGCGGATACAAGGCCAATTTCTTTGTGGACTGTCCATCAGAAATGGTCATATCTCCAGAACGATATCCTATAAAAGCATCAGCAGTTGCTAACCATGGTCTACCAAGGATAACTGGATACCCTCCTAAAGTTGTCTTAACTGATAATATTGTGAAATCAGCAGGATACTCCCAAGATTCAAGAGTGACAATTACATCTTCTACCATCCCATCAAGTTTAACTGTGGAGCTGTCTGCAAGCTGCACAACTGTGGGTGTAGACCTAATATTTGAAATGTTCAGGGAGTCCATAGTATGCTTTGTCATGACATTAATGGTAGCACCTAAATCAATCAAATTTTTTTTTACAACTTGGCCATTTATATGTATCTACACTACAGGACTTCCAGGGTCAATATACTTTGGAATAACTACATTTTCCAACATTATATCAGCCAATTTCCCTAGCACATGAATTATTTGGGGATCCTTTTTCTTCCATCCAGGCTTCTTCAAACAAGCTTCTTTAATAGCTTTTCCAAAAATGGGAATCCTTTTTCTTCCATCTAGGCTTCTTCAAACAAGCTTCTTTAATAGCTTTTCCAAAAATTGGCACATGAATTATTTGGGGATCCTTTTTCTTCCATCCAGGCTTCTTCAAACAAGCTTCTTTAGAGAATAATAGAATTATAGGGTATACATAGTAAGACTTTGCTCAGAGGGCTTTAGAAACTAAAAGCCATTTACTTTAGATTCAAGGCGGAATGAATTTGTGGAAGTTAATCAGTTTTAGCTGGTTTTTAAATGTCATGCCCAAAGCTTCAATAAGTTAGAATAAAATAATTAGTTAGTTGTTCAGAAATTTAGAAACGCGTCCCCCCTCAAAACGAGAGCAGAAACATTTAATAGTTATGACATTGTTTTAAATGGAAGTGAAAAGTGTTTTAGTTTTATTTCAAGGAAGAAGGTATATTTCTATATGGTATTTTACGAATAAATCTATCACAATGATATGAACAAACAAAGGTTTTCCTCACTGTCGATGAGTTGATTGATGAATGTTAAGCATCCAAAAGGGATTGCTTATTCCAATTCAAAGTTGTTATATTACACAGGTTTCTCACTTGAATTGGGGCAGAGTGAAACTCCATTATTATCGTTAGTTTCCATTCTCTCTCCCAGAATAAGGAGAGGTCTCCACAAGATTGAATTCAAAGGATATGTAGCGTGCAGCTGAGTAAACAATTCTAAGTACGATGAGAAATAACTCTCATCTTCCTCGAGACCTTACACACACATTCAAAATTAGTGTTGAATGTACAATTCATCAAACAGATAATCCATCTACGATGACATAGGAAATATAAACGTGCTTATGGGCAGACCATTTATTTAAATGTGGTCTCAAAGCATAGAGAATAAAATAAGACTCTTTAATCAAACATAAATGTGGTTTCATGGGATGCCATGATTGCAGGATAAAATAACATATTAAACTCATATAACATTCTGGTATCAACGATACTTAAGATGCATAAATATTTTCCCTAATCAGGCAAGTGAGTTACCTTAAGTGCTGTCACGGCTGATGAAAAAATCGGGGATAGAGTTTACAGGGACAAAATGGCGAACCAGTAACCTTTTGCCAGCATCCTTCCCGCCTGTGCGCAGAAAAAAAACAAGGGCTTTCTCCTTTCCCCCCCAACGGGTAAAGACATTCCTCCTCAGCATCACCGAAGGGGGCTGGGAATTCTTGGCAGATATCTCATGCCAATTACTCTGGTCTTTACAAATTCCAAAACATGAAGGAATGGACAGAAGCCTAAAATGAGAGATCACCACGTTTCATGGAAGGAGGCGACCGTGGCAATCCTCTGAATAAAATATATGTCCTCTCTTTGATGACTACCTCAATATTACTGTTGTGCCCTCAGCACACATGCCCCGTTCGGAACAGGGACCCTCTTTTCTTTCGCCTTACTGGGTCTTTCAGGGCTGCCTCGTTTTGCGTGCCCCTATTTTTTGATCTTTCGCGTGGTCGATATTGCTCTAAGGTGTCATCCTAAAACTGACCGTGTCTCCGTTTTGGTCTTCTGCTGCCCTCTGGGGCCTCGTAGGTTCCTAGGCTTTGTTTGGCTCTAGGGCGGCCCTGGGGCCCCCTGGGCCCGGGCCTCCGGGGTTCTTTTATCGGGCTTCCCCTTTTCGTTCGCCGCCCCTTGCGGCATTCCCCGGGCGTCCTTCCGCCCCTCGAGGCCTGCCCTGCTGTCCGCCGTTCATACTTCATCAGGGTTTTGCCGGGCGGTGCCTGAACATCCGGAAGTCCGTGTCTAGACTTCCGTCTCGGAGTCACCGTCTGCGACGGCGATCCTCCGGCGGCCGCCCGCCCTTCGGGCCCCGGGGTATTGTTCGCCGCCGCCGTCACTGTGCAAAGTGAAACCTTGCGGTGGCGAATCCTTGCCGGCCTCCCGGCACCCGGGCCCCGGGCCTATCTCCGCCGTAGCCACGAAACGTTGACAAAATCTCGCGGCGGCCGTCATTCCGCATCCCTCCGGACCCCGGGGTCTCATCCGCCACCGCTGACCTAATTTGAATTCCACCAGCTTTTTGGCGCGTCCGTACCTGCAATAAATGACCAAATTAATGGCAGATAGGGTATATAATGTATCATCCGCCAATTTCATTTTCACTTTGCGAATTTGAGAGAGTTGATAAAGAGAGCACCTGGAGCCCACTGCAATCGGCATCGTCACGATCATCCGTGTCTGCATCGCTCCGTCGATTCCCGGTGAATTCCACGCCTCCTCGCCTAAGTGTTTTCGAGGTAGACCATCCTCGTTTGCCCTCCAATCATTTTTTGATCATTTTGGGGATTTAAAATGAATTGAACAAATAATTAAATTGGATAAAATTAAAGAACACCCCTTCGCGCCTCAAACCCATGTTTTAGAAATCTTCTAAATCGATTTCCACAACCTTCCTCGGTTTATCCTGGCTCGCCTGCTAAGTGCTGGTTGTTCGCTAGGCGACGGACTTCAAAATTCCGTCCCTCTCTTTCGTCCCATTCCATGTAATAAGATGTCGCTGCCGCTCTGCTGGATCTTTTGTTGTTTAGCTTCCGCCTCGAGGTTTTTAATTTAGGTTCTTTCACCTAACTAAACCGCTTAGGTTATCTCGCCGCCTGATTCTGCTTCTTTGTCCGTTTCAGATTGGCGATTTGCTATGCTCGTGATTCTCCGGCTCGGCCGTCCGGAATGCTCTGGAACTTTGCGGACGGCTTTTCCGCCAGAATACGCGGAACCTCGCTGCCGCTCCAACTTTGCCTCGGTTTTTCATCGCTGCTGCCCATCTGCGTTAAACTCATATGGGGTTTACTTCCTCAGATTTTTCATTGTTTGTTCTCAATCTTTACTGCCGCTGTTTGCTTATTAGGCCATCTTTGCTGGCGAATCCCTATAGGTTCCTTTCCGTTTCGCCCCGTTTCCGATTGCCGCCTAGCCTAAATGTCATAACTTCCGTGTCGGCCGTCTTTTTACCCCCCGGACTCCGGCCTTTAGATTTCCTCGTCCGGACTTCTGTCCGCTGCTCGCCGTCTCCAACGGCCGCCCCTTAACAGCTTCCCACCCTGGAATCTGCGGAGCTCCTTAAATCAATCCAAACCAATTCAAATTGAGAATCTGACTTCGACCCTCGTTCTAAATCATGCCATTCTCCACCATGGGTCTCTTAAAACGTCAAAATCTGACCAACGGGGTCTCCGGGAACTTTCGGTCATGTTTTCCCTCCCTGACAGCATTCCTGCCAGGAAAGTCCGGCCCTCCGGGCCCGGATTGTCCAAATACCCTAAAATGAAATCGATATCATCTGAGGATTAAATTCAGGATGTATTTGAATGGTTATTTAGATGATATGCTCACAATGCGGACTAACATTAACGTTACTGGTGTTTTGTTGTGCTGACTTTGCCCTTTACTTGCAGGATATATGGAATCGGCTGCAGGAACTTCAAGGGCCTCCGCCGAAAAGGACAAGGGCAAGAAATCCAGAAGGGCCGCTCGTGGGAAGGAGGATAAAGATCAGATGAAATTCCAATTCCAGGGTGAGCCGCTCCAGTCGAAGGTCTCGACTGACTGGAGAGAGATCTCCGACACCAATATCGGCCAGGTGGACATAGATGAGTTCACCTGGAGGGTGAAGGTCGACCCTAAAACAAAGAACGCCAGGTTGATACGCCAAAGTGCAATCGCCAAAGTTGCCGACTTCCCTCCATCTCTGATAGCACCTGAATTAGTAATGGCTTACCGAGAAGCCTACCAGACGGATACCAGAACAATCGTAGACAAGGAGGGGAATATCCTCGCCGACATGTCTCCGGAAGGAATCACAAAAACCTTCCATATTCCCATATTCCCACATATGCAGGTCCCCACGTTGGAGCAGTGTCAGGCGGCATGGGATGCCAATCCATTGGGCTACAAGAAGTCAATTAACATTTACAGGCTTAAGAAGAAACGGGGCAGCGCTGCAAAGGTTCCCCAAGAGCTGTTCCGCAGCGACTTCCACGAGGATTATCATGACTTAGTGACTATGCTAAGCAGGGTCATAGGTCTCCCGACAGCTGCCTACTTCCAAGAGTGGATGGCTTACTACGTTGAACAAATCATACGAGGGAATGAGGACGTAAAAACTAAGATCTCATTCGACTAGGGAGGCATCATCAATAACTGTTTCCATAAGCAGTTCGTTAATTTCAAGAAAAGCTCCAAGTTCTACATGACCTCGTACCTGGTGTACTCCTTGGCAGGTCAGAGACAATATAGTGGGCTCTTTATGGCGCCGGATCAGGATCACAAATGAGGGCTCAAGCCTTTTGACCGGTACCCTCAGCTCCAATACCGCTACTTCAAGAAGGAGTACTGCCGAGTCAATGATGCCTTCATAGGCCACATTATCAGATTGGTGGCCGGGGACTTCGAGAGAAAGGTATCCCACAGCGCCAGGGCATTCTTGAGGGAGTATGCCTTCTTATATATTCAATACCCCAAGTTCACTTACATCCGTGCCCAGGGATTCACGGAACGACCGAACAAGTTGCCGAGATACCCGAACGACCGAATCATTCTCCTGGAGCTTTCCCGGCAGCTCCAACATATTCAGACGGTCTTCGGCCAAAAGCATGTAGCAGGGATCCCCTATCCCATGACCCTCGGCCAAGGCGCATATCGACTGCAAACATCTCAATGCGCCGGAAACTCAGAAAAAGAACTTAAAGAATACAATTTTGAATGGTACACGGCTCGCCCGCGAATGGACCTACACGGCCATGTCAGGAAGGCGCTAGGGCCGGCATACGCCCACAAGTACCATGTCAAAGATTTCTGGGCAGATTGTAAAGATGATAAGGAGGTCCGCATGAGACACTACACGCGAATGACAGTGCAGTTTTTGAGGAGAGTACAGCTGTTTCCGGTGCCAGACCAACTTGAGGAGGATGAGTCCACCCTTGTGCACCCGAGGTACCCTGCAGTGGCCGACCTGGCAATCCCCTCCATCGACTGGGACGAACAAGAGGTCGAGGACCTGGATACCATCACCCAGCCTATCATAGCTCGCACTAAGGAGTAGGTCGACGGGCGGGTCGCTCAACTGAAGCGACAGGGGGTGACTTTAACATATGAGGCACTCAAGAGTGAGCCAAGTGCCATGGAGGATGTTGCCACCTCCCCATCAGCTGGTGAGACTTCCAAGTCTCCCCCCATCACCAGGTCCCAAAAAAGGAAGGAAGCAGAAACAGCACAGTCTGCAGACCCCATAGAACAAGCAACGAAGGACACGGGAGGCTCATCTCCCAAGAAGCTCAAGAGAACAATGATCACAACAGAGGCGCAGCCTCCCTTGCTCCTTCCTCCCCCGACTGGTGTGTTGCCCGCCTCTCAGGTCGCAATCGCCTCATCTCCACAGGCGGTGGACATTTCTGTTCACCTTGCCTCTTCACCCCCAGCCGGGTCAATAATCAATATTGACTCCTCCTCTAGCATGACCACTTCCCCTTCCTCTGCTACTGCCATGTCACCCATTACCTCCCTGCCTC
Organism: Sequoia sempervirens; assembly: GCA_007258455.2. Taxonomy (NCBI): domain Eukaryota; kingdom Viridiplantae; phylum Streptophyta; class Pinopsida; order Cupressales; family Cupressaceae; genus Sequoia; species Sequoia sempervirens. The sequence goes on from VDFB02337182.1 coordinate 9,606, forward strand.
TGGCAACGATAGCATCGCCGGTTCCCCTTTCCACTATGCCCGAGGCTATTACACGGCACTTGCAGAGTCTTCCCCCCGAGCTCTTGCAACTCCTAATGGACCCCGCACTCCAGGCGGCCCTCGCCCAAGCCCTCGCAACAGCTCAGCCTTCGCAACCGCCAACAGGTCCGCCGGCCATGGAGGCCACAATGCAGATTTCCAAGGAGTTGGAGGAGCTGGAACAAGAGGCTTCAAAGCCTATCGAAGAGGAGGCCGATGATTATTATGAGCAACCCGAATATGGGCACAGAACCATCGACAAGGTGGCCTACAAGGAAGAAGAGACAAGCTCTTCCGAGGGCGGGGATGGAGAGGATGGCTCGGGTGCCAAGGAAATTATTCAGGTCTTCAATGAAGACGAGGAAGAAGAGTTGGCTCAGCAGCCAAAAGATGTTGGGGAGGAGACAGAACAGTCGCCACGTGATGAAGAAGGACAGCCACAAGAAGAGCAACCTACAAAGAATATCACTGAGGCTGAGACCCACATTGTGAAGAGCCCCGAGGCCGAGGCTGTTGAAGAAAAGAAAGAAGAAGAGGTGGCAGGAGAAGAAGATCCCACCCAGATATTGACCACCAAGGCACCCATTAAACGCCTCGTGTTTTATCAAGACTCTGACCAGGAGGAGGATGCTGCCAAGGAAAAAGAATAGCTTCAAAAGGAAAAGGAGGCAGAAGTCTTGCCTTTAATTGAAAAGGGTGAAGGCAGCCATGATGCACCCAAGGACAAGTCTGCCATGCCCGACTGGTTGGAAAAGCAGCTTGAAAGGACTACTCCTGTTCTGAGTGACCCGAGGTCGAGATTGGAAGCCATCTTGGCTCGATCCCTGACCATAACAAAGAAGGAGAAGAAGCCTAAGGTCTGTTCCAAGATAACCATGGACACCAAGCCCCAAAGACAAGTAGCACCAACCGCTGACCGCCGAGTTACTACAGCATTCTACACTGACCAGGGACAGCAAACCGTGGAAACGTAAGGCCTAACATCCGGAGGGTAATACCTGCACTGATCAAACAGACAAGGTCACTAAGGATCTGTGCCTCAAGAAGATGGTGTTAAGTGCCCTCATCATTATATTCAGAGGGCCCTTTAGATGACTTGCCCACTACCTCTACAGCTGCACCGCAGCTACTCTCCAAGGAGCAGATAGATAAGCTAGAAAGGAGGAAGAACTTGGAGAGGACCACTGAGGATTGGTTCCAATAGGTCATAAACATTGGAAACAAGGGGATCAGCTTGGCTGTGCAGATAGCCAACAAGTTCCTGGACCTGGTCCAATCCCTAGAGGGCACGAAGAAACTCTGCACCAACTTCCCTACGATCTACGACTCCGCCTTCCCAAAGGTTGAAGCCATCCTTCAAATGCCAGAAAGCACGTGGGAAGAAGAGTTAGAGCTGAAAAAGGAGGATCACTGGTTGGTGGAAGTATGGCGTAGAGACCTCATCAACCGGAAGGAGAGGATGGAGAAAATCCAGAACAAAGTAGATCCAGATATCAAATGGATTAAAGAAATCTGAGTGGAATGCACCCAATATCTTGAGCTGATGACGGGCCATGATATGCCCACGGTACAATTGGACGCTGAAAAGATCAGGCCATACTTTGAGGAAAAGATAAAGGATGGGACAGCCGGAGATATCACAACGGACTTCCTGAGTTTCACTGCCCGTGCCTTCGATCGATCAAAACTATTCAGAGACCAAGGCTCAAAGTATGACGAGGATTGGGAGCGATTGGAAGAGAACGCCAAAGAATGGAGCTACCAGGCGTTGAGATGCGAGATCCTCGAGGTAGATAAGCTCCAGGCCGTCATCCTCAAGTACATAGAGCATGCAGCCTCCGAAGAGCAACAAGACAGCCCAGCCAAAGAAGAAGACCTCCCAGAAGAGTAGCTACAGCCAAGAAAACAACAATTAGCTACAGGACGAAAAAGCAATAGTGTCATCCACTAGATAACGAAATAGGGAAAGGACAAAGAATGTTTTAAAATTGTAAATCTATTAGGGGGTAGGTGAAACCCTATTTTGTAATGAATCTTGGCCACACAATTGTAATGAATCTTGGCCATTCATTTGACTTTTGGGAAACTATAAATAGAGCACTCCTCTCATTTGCAAAAGAGAAAGTTGAGTTGTTGTAAAGACATGCTGCATAAATTTATAAGAAATAGCACTGACTTGGTGCATTTCCTTGTTTTCTCTCATGTCATTTGATTCACTTCTCTAATATTAGATGTTTAGCTTAGATCTCTTTGCTATTTAGTTAGCTGTTCATTGCATTTGGGTAAATCTTAGGAATGCTATTTGGTGTTTATGAAAATTCCTGCACTGTTGATGATCCCTTAGTCCTTACTTTTTGCTGTTTGCTGAAGGTAGATAGCTATGCAAAGTTAGCCTGGACTTGATTAAAGCTGCCCCAAAAACTTATCTTTAGTTCATGCATGTATGTGGTGGATGAAGGATAAAAATCTGCAGCCCTTAGAAGATAGCACAATTTCCATGATACTGTGAAATCCCTGGTTAAGTGGGATATTGTTTTAAGGAATTGTCTATTGCAGGAACTTCATTGTCACTATTCATTACAAGTTTCAGACTTAGGAACTTTTCTTCCCCTTCGCCCTTTTTCCACTTTTTTAGAAACTGAACAACCAAGGTTCATTGTATCTTATAAAGCCAAATCTAACAACCAGATGGAGTTTGAGACTGCTGTTTGAACCTACAGCCAATGCATAACTGCTTTCATGCTAAAAAACTCCTTTTCCAAGATCCAACTTCATGCTTTGTGCTCACACTTTGTATTTCTGTAAGGCCGCCTTGTGGTTCCAGCAAATCACATCAAACTACTGAGGTATCTTAGCACTGTCATGACCTGACACCCGAGAGACCTTGGGATAGTGTTCTGCAACTCCTGACAGGAAGATTGTCTTCAAGAGAGGTAGTGCACCTATGTGACCGCCTGTGGTTGAAAAGTGCATAAAAAATACATCAACAGAACTGGGGCTAGAAGGAGGGCCACGATCGGAATACTAAGCTACGAAATAAAGCGAAGCTGGATCGGATCGGATCATTCTCCCCGGAAAGGTTTCAAAGGATTCTACGATCAACACCAAACAAGGGAGAATTTGAAGAATTGCAGCCTCCCACGAGGGAAAAACGAGCACAAGGAAGCATCTCTGCCTCTTCCTCTGCCTCCGCTCCATCCGCCTCTATTTCACCCCCACCTCCATTTGGCTGGCCTTCATCTTCCACCCAACCATCTCAAACAGCATTTGCACATCTTCCTTCCGGCAGCCAGGGGTTCGCTCCTCTCCCGGCCCTTTCAGCTCAAGGCATAGTCCAGGCAGCCATAGCTCAAGGGCAGCCCCATATTGTGGTTGTACTGCCAATACAACCCCAAATTCTTGTTCTCCAACAGCAGGTGCCACCTCCGCCTCCCCCCATGGCTTGGCTTGTGCATAACCCTTCGCCGATACACTTTGCTGTTTACAATGACATGCCCAAGAACCTGGAGGGCTTTTGTTTGAAATTTCATCCACGTGACATGCAAAGAACGGCCGAAGAGCATATCAAGATATTTGAAACGACGATTACCGAAATGCAGGTGGATCACGAGGACGTGGTATGTCGCCTTTTTCTGCATTCATTGGGAGAAGAGGCATTCTACTGGTACATCAATCTGCCGTGGGGATCAATCACCTCGTGGAACTTGATGAAGAATGCCTTTCTGCAGAAGTACAAGATCCCCGTCAACCCCACGGACCTTTACCAGTAGTTCATGTCCATCAGAAGGGAGGTCAACGAACCTATCGGCTCCTTCAATGATCGCTTCCACTGGGCTCACATGAGGCTTCAGGATCCGTACCTCCATAATGATGCGGCCGCTCTACCAGTCTACTACGCAGCCCTGGATAACCTCACGGCGGCATTGGTAAAAAGGATGCGCCCGCCGCCTGCTACCTTACTCACCGCCTATGCAGAAGCCGTTATTGCAAGTGCAGACTTGGGACAAAATATCTCCGGCCCACTGCCCCTCTTTGGGGCCCGTCGTCCACCCAATGCAAATTCAGGGGCTCAATCAGGCGTTTTCCCACCAAACTCCTCTCATGAACCAGGTGCCACAATTGCCTATGGTGCCGCATCCGGGGCAGCCGTTGAATTATGTGCCTCTCGCGACGTCTTATTTGCAGCCCCAACAGCAGTACAGCTATTCCCAGATAGCTCTGCAGCAGTATGCATATTCCCAACATCCCTAAGCGTTGTTGTACTTGTCGGGACCAGAATTTCCTCCAGCCTATCAAAATCAGCCGGCAGCCCCACCCGCTTTTCTCCAAAATCCGGCCCCATCGCCTGGAGGTGCGACTGAGAAAGACAAGCTAGAGGAGCTGACGGAGATGATCAAGAAGATGTCCACGGAGATGACGCATCTAAAGAACTAGAATAATCAGCTGCAGACCTCCCAAAGTAATTTTCAGGCCAACCTTAACAGGGACAGTCGAGAGTCTCGGGACAATAGAGATAATAGGGACAATCGTGAAGTGGGCAACGCGTAATTATGAGAGGGGGCAGAACTCTAATCAAAATGTAGAAAGGAGGCCTTCTCAGAGGAAAAACTGCACATGGAACACCAGGCCCAACAACGGTGGTGTCCCCACGCCATTCGATCAACCAGCAGGCCATGACAAAACATCTGGCGATGTGTATTTGGCTGAAGCAGCTTTGTCCGGATGGTGCCGACTTCACAAAACCAACAGGCATTCTGAGTTGGATTGTCCTGAGTTCCAGACAGCTGCTGAAATCTTCCAAGTGGAGGTACAAAACGCTGTCGACGATGCCAACTACAGGGATATTGTCCCATCGGAGCCCTACGATTCCTCATGTCTGGTGGTCAATCAGGTGTCGTTTCCGCGAGGCGATCGCAACGAACCCGAGGCCGAGCCCGCCCCTATTGAGGATGAGAAAGCGCAAGAGGTAAGTAACGAATCAGCTCTAGCTCAGCTTTTTGATTCGGTAGATAACGGTCCGGTGGATGAAGAAGAGCCATTTGTGGATGAGGTCCACATGTTCCATCAATGGTCAAGCCCCTATTTCCTTAGGAATAGACAAGCCGGCGGACCCTTCACAACTTCTACCCCACCAAACAATTTCGCCACTCCGCCCAATCCAAATGCCAGTAATAACCCAGGGCTACCCCACATACCTGCCCAATATCTCAACAAGAACCAATCCCAAAACCAACCGCAAGGTCAGCCTCAGAGCCAACCCCAAAATCCGCTTAGGCAAACCAAGATTCAAACCCCTAGTTCTCCCATAGGCCAAGATTTTAGCTCCGAAATCGAGCAAATGGGTGAATATGTGGCGGAAGAGTTCAAGAAGGTCAAAATTAGTTTGTCGGCCTTCGAATTACTCAAGGTTCCTGCCGTAAGGCACGCCTTCTTCAGGGTTCTGAATGGGACTCCCTCATCTAGCACGACACAAGATACCCCAGCCAAGAGGGTAACCTTTGAGGAGCCCAAGAGAGAACAGGAAGCACAGGACAATACTGGAAGAAGGAATGGTGTGCCCGTAAATCAGTTGGCAAATAGATATGTTGAAAAGGAGCCAGAAAGGGCTAGTAGACAGCCTCCCAAGGACCAGCAATTTAAGCAAACCAAAGATACGGGTAGTGATAGGAACAAAGGCCAAATAGCTCAAATAGACACACCTATGGGCATCCTCCAAGGGAGACCGAAAACTCCCTGTTCCTAACTACTATTAGGGTCTTTGGGAAGAACTTGCACAACTGTCTGCTCGATTCAGGCGCGTCTGCCAATGTCATGCCCTTGGCCGTATGCAAAGCTCTTGGTATCACCCCCACGCCTTCAAAGAGAAAGGTCACCCAACTAGACAAAACAGAGATTAACATCGTGGGCGAAATAAACCGCATTCCCATGCAAATTGCTGCGGACCCCTAGATACAGCAGGTTGTCGATATCCAAGTGGCAGATATTCCTGATACTTATGGAATTATTTTAGGGAGAGAATTCACTAAGGCGCTGAACAGATACATCGCCACAGACCTTTCCCACATGTGGTTGCCGTGGAAGGGGCTGCCAAATCAGATCTGTATTGACCGTGAACCCCGAATGAAGTATATGATCACAGAATATAATAATCTCAGCGAGGTGTTATTCGTTGAGATCGACTTAGGGAATTATCGCCCTTTTGCTTACCTAAATGAGCTTGAGCTTCAAGAAGAATGTGCAGATGAAGTATTTCTGGTATTGTGCAGTCCCTCAGCACATGCCGCACAAGTGCCCCCAGACACAGAAGTGTTGGCAGGAGCTGATGATGAGCTAGATAAAGATGACAACTGGGGATTGCTCAATGGCTTCCAGGATTTCATGGAAAAATGTGCAAGAGATCAGCTCGGCCTAGGAGCTAGAATGAATTTCCAAGACCTCTTATTGCCAAACTGGTGTAGGGTCCACAATGCTGCTCACTCCGAGTTCGACTGTTGCCTATGCCAAGCAGCGGTGGAGCATGTTAAGAAAGCCACTGCTCCTCCGACAGGAACACCAAAGGGGACACCACTAGAACCACCTGTTGATCATTGCCTCGACCTAGAAAGCCCCCCTAAGATCGCGAGGCCCACCATCCAGCCGAAAGGGAGCGAAGGCTCAAGCAAACCCGAAGATAAGGAATCCTCCTTGTGCTGGACGCTCCGGTTTCTTGGATCGAAGTCAAGACAAGGAGCTGGAGCGGGGATCAAACTCGTCAGTCCAATGGGTAAGACATTTCTCGCTGCCCACCGGTTACAATTTTATTGCACCAATAACGTAGCAGAATATGAGGCTTTAGTCCTTGGCCTTCTTATGGCCTTGAAGAAAAATGTAAAAGTGCTGCAAGTCTTCGGGGATTCTGCCCTTGTAGTTAAGCAGGTCCGGAGATTGTACTCCTGTCATGATCGGAGACTCACCAATTATAGGCACCGGGTGTGGGATCTCCTAGAGGGTCTAGATACATTCAACATACAATTAATCCCTCGTGCTCAGAATCGCACAACTGATGCCTTAGCCCAAGCAGCTAGCACCCTGCAACCCCTCTCTTTGTCTGGGCTCAAGAAATTCACGGTTGAGCTAACATCCACGCCATCGGTCCCGGATATTGTTACTCACCTGCAAGTCTTTAATGACGACAAGCATATCCTCCAGTTCATGACAAGTTCTGACGTCTTCGCTACCCAAATAATTGATGAAGCTGATCCGCACGAGGCTGAATTGGACATAGAGGGGGTTATCAATCTGAAAACCAACACGATCCCCAGAGGTATGGTTCAGCTAGAGCGTGTATTCGACCTGGATCAGATTAAGGATCAAGATCGGCAAACAAAAAAGGAGGCTATAAGCAACCAGTGCAACGCTCACAACCTGGGCATGGCCGAGGATACCAAGAACATTTTTATTGGGAAGGTATGTACGCCCGAAGAGAAGAAGGGAATCACAGATGCATTGAAAAGATATCATGATGTAGTGGCATGGAGTTACGAGGATTTGAAAACGTACGACACCTCTGTCATCACACACACCATCCCGCTGAAGACTGAAGTAAGGCCATTCCGCCAACGACAGCGCCCTATTAATGCCTTGCTAGAACCTGTCGTTTACAAGGAGGTACAGAAATTGCTTTCAGCAAGAATCATCTTTCCCGTCAGGCACTCCACATGGGTGGCCAATTTGGTCCCGGTCAGGAAAAAGAATGGAGAGATCAGATTGTGTGTGGATTTCTGCAATCTCAATCGCGCCTCAGAAAAGGACAACTATCTGGTGCCTTCACTGGATGAAGTGCTGCAAATCGTCAACGGCTCCCAGATGATGTCGTTCCTCGATGGATACTCTAGATATAATCAAGTAATGGTACAATACGAGGATCACCACAAGATTGCGTTCACCACCAAGTGGGGACGCTTATGCATTTAAGAATGCCGTCGGCTCATCAACGCCGGCGCCACTTTCCAACGCGCCATGGATATCGCTGTAAACCTAATTGTCGAATAATCATCTACGATTTGACCGCATTTTCTAAGAAGCTGGCGATCACGCCTCCTACTATGGGAAAGTATTTCCAGAGATGCAGAGTTCGTGGTTTCTCTCAACCCCAAGAAGTGCATCTTCGAGTGACCTATAAAGATTACTCTCGGCACATCATCTCGTGAAAGCAAGGAATCTCCATTGATCCTGAACGCATTGAGTCGTCACTCAAGATTCAGCCCCCGGGCAGCAAGAAGGAATTAAAGTCTTTCTTTGGAAAGATCAATTTTGTCTGAAAATTCATCACCGGTTTCGCGAAAATTGTCAAACCTCTCAATGCCATGCTCAAACAGGACGCTAAAGTTGAGTGGACGCCAGATGCCAAAAATCCTTCGAAGAAATCAAACGAGCCATTGCTGAGGCACCTATGTTAATCAGTCCAGATTATCTGAAGCCATTCTACATCTACTCATTTGCTTCGGAGCATTCCTGCGCTAGCATGTTGACCCAAAAGGATGATGAAGGAAACGAGCATCCGATCACCTTCATGAGTGCTCCCCTCAAAGATGCTGAATTGCGTTACCACAACATAGAAAAGCAGGCGTACGCTCTCGTTAGGGGAGTAAAAAAATTTAGACATTACATTCTACGCAATAAGGTGTTCGCCATCATCCCCGACCCAGCAGTCAAAACGCTACTCATGCAAAATGAGTTGGGCGAACGGAGGGCTAAGTGGGTCACCCTGCTCCAAGAGTATGATATGGAGATCCAACCAATGAAATTGGTAAGAGGGCAGGCACTCACCCATACAATGGCCGAAATAGCAGCAGAGGCTGGCCCTGAACTCACGGTACAGCAATATCAGCTTGAAGACGTCTCCCCGAGAGAATGGTACCAAGATGTCGTTTATTATTTGTTGAATCATAAGTGTCCGCCGCATCTGCAAGGAGTCCAGAAGAGGGCCCTGAGATTGAAAAGTAATGGTTATATGTTACAGGGTTCCATTCTTTATAAGAAGAATCACGAGGGCGTTTATCTAAGATGCCTTGGCAAGGGGGAAGCAGAACGCGTTCTCAGGGAGTTTCACAATAAATTTGGTACGGGCCATGGCTTGGGCTCTTCTACAGCACACCAAATATTAAGGGGGGGGTATTATTGGCCAACCATCTTCAAGGATGCCCATTGCCATGTTCATTCCTGTCATACGTGTCAGACCACTGCCACCAGGGAAAGGAATGCTGCTGTTCCACTGCAGCCCGTGCTAGAGGTAAGGCCTTTTGCACAGTGGGGTCTCAACTTCATCGGTTCGGTAAGCCCTCCATCATCTGCAGGACACAGGTACATTCTGACTGCTACTGATTATTGTACTAGATGGACGGAAGCAATAGTTTGTAAGCATTGTACAACTGAAGTAGTTACCAATTTCTTAGAAAGTTTCATTTTAAATCACTTTGGTTGTTCGTATGCTTTGGTATGTGATAATGGACCTGCCTTCGCTTCATTAAAATTTGCTAGTTGGGTGTTTGACTATGGGATTGCCCTCAAATTCTCATCCAATTACTACCCTCAGGGCAATGGCCTTGCTGAATCCACGAATAAGAATTTGATTACTGTGATCAAGAAGCTATTAGATAGGAACCCCAAGGACTGGCATACCCAGCTCCGTTTTGCCCTTTGGGTTGATCGCACCTGCCACAAGGCTGCCCTTGGTGATTCTCCGTTCCACCTTGTCTATGGCCTTGAGCCTATATTCCCCATCCACCTGAAGATTCCTACTCTTCAGTTCATCAATTATTTTTATGAAGGAGGAGATCGTAGGGAAGCTCGATTAGCTAAGCTCTTGCATTTAGAGGAAGTTCAAACCGCGAATAGAAAATTTTGCCAAACATCAGGGCGTAGTCAAGAGATGGTTCGACCATCGAGCCAAAATCAAGGCCTTTAGGATTGCAGATTTGGTCCTATATTGGGACAAGGCCCATGAAAAGAAAGGGGGACACAATAAATTCGACAAGCTCTAGCTTGGCCCCTTTCAGATAGCTGAGATCTTGGGAGATAATGCCTTCCGCCTAAAGAACTTAACCAGTGAGAACGTCTCGTTGCCAGTTAACGGGCAGCACCTCAAGCATTACTTCCAAGCTTGAGCTCCTTCGAGCTCTTTGTTGTAAATACCTGTGCATAGGTTAGAGTAGTTGCTTTCTTGCTTGTTTGCGTTTTGTTCGCGTCGCTTTTGCTTTCTCCCTCCTGGCAGTTTTGTTTCGAAGGATGCTTCCTGCTCCTTTGCGGTGGCCGTGCTTGCCTGACAAGCAGTTCACTTTGCTGTCCGTTCTTCGTGTTCTTTGGCTAAACATTCACTCTAGACTATTGGTCTTTGCAAAGCTGTCCGCGAATGATTTCCCTGTCTGAATTCTGCTCAGAACTTGACCCTTCGCCGGGTCTTCTTACCCGCATCTCGGATCTCGCACAAATTACATAATAAATAAATTCTGAAGGACCATGCTATGGTTGTCATGACACCCAAGTGAGTGAAAAATCTTAAGTCTACTCCAGTGACCACTGCAGTCTCAAACCCATTGTAGGCTTCAATGCTTACCCGGTCGAGCTAGATGGTAAAAGAGAAGTGAAATATCAAAGCCAAAAAGAGAAAGGAAACTCTGAAAAGAAAATAAATGACCGTATGGGTGTTTGGATAACTCTACCAGGGCTATGGACGCCCAGCCGGCAGTAGAGCAATATTCACGAGATTGCAGCGACAACTCCGCCGGGGCTATGGACGCCTGACTGGCAGCGGGGCAATTTCCAGGTTACTTTTGGTGTTAGGCAACTTATGTAGCTCACTCAGTTGAAGTGATAACCCTGGTTACTATCCCTAGGAAAGGAATGAACTCACTTCACACACGCTTCTAAGATGCCATGTAAGCTGACTCAATTAAGGATCTCGTTCTCCTGGGTTCATCGTTGGAAGCCGCTCCTAGTCTGCGAAACCAGAAGATTCTGGGTCCTAAATGAATATTTATCCCTAGAACGCTTCGGAGCGTTCTCCAGCAGAGTCGCCATTTGTTGTGCCCTCAGCACACATGCCCCGTTTGGAACGGGGACCATCTTTTCTTTCACCTTGCCAGGTCTTTTGGGGCTGCCTCGTTTTGCGTGCCCCTCTTTTTTGATGTTCCACGTGGTCGATATTGCTCTAAGGTGTCACCCTAAAACCGACCATGCCTCCGTTTTGGTCTTCTGCTGCCCTCCAGGGCCTCGTGGGTTCTTGGGCTTTGTTTGGCTCTGAGGTGTCCCTGGGGCCCCCTGGGCCCTGGAGCCCCCCGGGGTTCCCTTATCGGGCTTCCCCCTTTCGTTTGCCGCCGTTTGCGGCGTTCCCTGGGCGTCCTTCCGCCCCTCGGGGCCCGCCCTACTGTCCGCTGTTCATAGTTCATCAATTTATCATCCGCCAATTTCATTTTCACTTTGCAAATTTGAGAGAGTTGATAAAGACAGCACCTGGAGCCCACTGCAATCGGCATCGTCATGATCATCCGTGTCTGCATCGCTCCGTCGATTCCCGGTGAATTCCACACCTCCCCGCCTAAGTGTTTTCGAGGTAGGCCATCCTCGTTTGCCCTCCAATCATTTTTTAATCATTTTGGGGATTTAAAATGAATTGAACAAATAATTAAATTGGATAAAATTAAAGAACACCCCTTCGCGCCTCAAACCCATGTTTTAGAAATCTTCTAAACTGATCGCAATAACCTTCCCTGTCGATCCGGGGCTCGCCCGTTGCGCGGTTGTTCTTCGCGGAGGGCGACCGGCCCCCCGGGCCTAGTCCCCTCTTTTGCCGTCCCATTCTAGTAAGGGTCGTATGCTCATGTCAGTCTCCGCTTTGTCGGACCCGTTGTTTCCGCTTCCGGCCCCGAGTGCTCTATTGACACTTCCTTCAAATTAACCAAATCAGCTTAGGTCATCCAACACCGCCTTTAATCCCCGGCTTCCTTTGTCCGTTTCAGATATTCGCCAGACGTATCTTTTTGCTACGTTCGGGATCTTTCCTCGTCTCGTTGCCTCGTTCACCAACTGTGGATTTGTTCCACAGATCTGCGGTTAACCTCGCCGTGGCTTAACCTTTCGCCTCGATCTTTACCATCGCTTTATCGCTCTTATCTGGCCGGAATTCTACAGCAATGACATTTCTGTGATTCTCCGGCGAGCTGTTCTCCGGATTTCGCTGGCTGGCCATGATCTGTTATTATCTTCATAAGGGAATCCGCGCAGATCTCCGGCTTTGCCCCGGTTTATTGTTGCTTAGTTTAATGTTGTAACTGAGCCGCCGTTTGTTCTTCTAGATTCGGTTTTCGACTTCACCCAGATTTCCGTTCCACTGTTTTGTTGCTCTTAACGGTTTTCGCTTTATCACTTTCTCGCCACTCGAATCTCCCCGGAAAGGCCTCTAAATCAATCCAAACCAATTCAAATTGAGAATATGACTTCGACCCACGTTCTAAATCATGCCATTCTCCACCATGGGTCTCTTAAAACGTCAAAATCTGACCAACGGGGTCTCCGGGAGCTTTCGGTCATGTTTTCCCTCCCTAACAGCATTCCTGCCAGGGAAGTCCGGCCCTCCGGGCCAGGATTGTCCAAATACCCTAAAATGAAATCGATATCATCTGAGGATTAAATTGATGATGTATTTGAATGGTTATTTAGATGATATGCTCACAATGCAAACTAACATTAACGTTACTGGTGTTTTGTTGTGCTGACTTCACCCTTTGCTTGCAGGATATATGGAATCGGCTGCAGGAACTTCAGGGGCCTCCGCCGAAAAGGACAAGGGCAAGAAATCCAGAAGGGCCGCTCATGGGAAGGAGGATAAAGATCATATGAAGTTCCAATTCTAGGGTGAGCCGCTCCAGTCGAAGGTCTCGACTGACTGGAGAGAGATCTTTGACACCAATATCGGCCAGGTGGACATAGATGAGTTCACCCGGAGGGTGAAGGTTGACCCTAAAACAAAGAATTCCAGGTTGATACGCCAAAGTGGAATCGCCAAAGCTGCCGGCTTTCCTCCGTCTCTGATAGCACCTGAATTAGTAATGGCTTGCCGAGAAGCCTACCAGACGGATACCAGAACAATCGTGGACAAGGAGGGGAATATCCTTGCCGACATGTCTCCGGAAGGAATCACAAAAACCTTCCATATTCCCACATTCCCAAATATGCAGATCCCCACGTTGGAGCAGTGTCAAGCGGCATCGGATGCCAATCCATTGGGCTGCAAGAAGTCAATTAACATTTACTGGCTTAAGGAGAAATGGTGCAGCGCTGCAAAGGTTCCCCAAGAGCTGTTTCGCAGCGACTCCCACGAGGATTATCACGACTTAGTGACTATGCTAAGTAGGGTCATGGGTCTCCCGACAGCCGCTTACTTCCAAGAGTGGATGACTTACTACATTGAACAAATCATACGAGGGAATGAGGACGTAAAAACTAAGATCTCATTCGACTAGGGAGGCATCATCAGTAACTATTTCCACGAGCGGTTCGTTAATGTCAAGAAAAGCTCCAAGTTCTACATGACCTCGTACCTGGTGTACTCCTTGGCAGGTCAGAGACAATATAGTGGGCTCTTTATAGCGTCGAATCAGGATCACAAACGAGGGCTCAAGCCTTTTGACTGGTACCCTCAGCTCCAATACCGCTACTTCAAGAAGGAGTACTGCCGAGTCAATGATGCCTTCATAGGCCACATTATCAGATTGGTGGCCGGGGACTTCGAGAGAAGAGTATCCCACAGCGCCAGGGCACTCTTGAGGGAGTATGCCTTCTTATATATTCAATTCCCCAAGTTCACTTACATCCGTGCCCAGGGATTCACGGAACGACCGAACAAGTTGCCAAAATACCTGAACGACCGAATCATTCTCCTGGAGCTTTCCCGGCAGCTCCAACATATTCAGACGGTCTTCGGCCAGAAGCATGTAGTAGGGATCCCCTATCCTATGACCCTCGACCAAGGCATATATCGACTGCAAACATCTCAATGCGTCGGCAACTCAGAAAAATAACTTAAAGAATACAATTTTGAATGGTACACGGCTCGCCCGCGAATGGACCCACACAGCCATGTCAGGAAGGCGCTAGGGATGGCATACACCCACAAGTACCATGTCAAAGATTTCTGGGTGGATTGTAAAGATGATAAGGAGGTCCACATGAGACACTACATGCGAATGACAGTGCAGTTTTTGAGGAGAGTGCAGCTATTTCCGGTGCCAGACCAACTTGAGGAGGATGAGTCCACCCTTGTGCACCCAAGGTACTCTGCGGTTGCCGACCTGGCAATCCCCTCCATCGACTGGGACGAACAAGAGGTCGAGGACCTAGATACCATCACCCAGCCTATCATAGTTCGCACTAAGGAGTGGGTCGATGGGCAGGTCGCTCAACTGAAGCAACAGGGGGTGACTTTAACATATGGGGAGCTCAAGAGCGAGCCAAGTGCCACGGAAGATGTTACCGCCTCCCCATCAGCTGGTGAGACTTCCAAGTCTCCCCCCATCACCAGGTCCCAAAAAAGGAAGGAAGCAGAAACAACACAGTCTGCGGACCCCACAGAACGAGCAACGAAGGACACAGGAGGCTCATCTCCCAAGAAGCTCAAGAGAACAGTGATCACAATAGAGGCGCAGCCTCCCTTGCTCCTTCCTCCCCCGACTGGTGTGCTGCCTGCCTCTAAGGCCGCAATCGCCTCATCTCCACAGGCGGTGGACATTTCTGTTCACCTTGCCTCTTCACCCTCGGCCGGGTAAATAATCAATATTGACTCCTCCTCTAGCATGACCACTTCCCCTTCCTCTGCTGCTGCCATGTCACCCATTACCTCCCTGCCTTTGGCAACGATAGCATCACCGGTTCCCCTTTCCACTATGCCCGAGGCTATTACACGGCACCTGCAGAGTCTTCCCCCCGAGCTCTCGCAACTCCTAATGGACCCCGCACTCCAGGCGGCCCTCGCCCAAGCCCTTGCAATAGCTCAGCCTTCGCAACCACCAACAGGTCCGCCGGCCATGGAGGCCACAATGCAGATTTCCAAGGAGTTGGAGGAGCTGGAACAAGAGGCTTCGAAGCCTATCGAAGAGGAGGCCGATGATTATTATGAGCAACCCGAATATGGGCACAGAACCATCGACAAGGTGGCCTATGAGGAAGAAGAGACAAGCTCTTCCAAGGGCAGGGATGGAGAGGATGGCTCGGGTGCCAAAGAAATTATTCGGGTCTTCGATGAAGACGAGGAAGAAGAGTTGGCTCAGTAGCCAAAAGATGTTGGGGAGGAGACAGAACAGTCGCCACGTGATGAAGAAGGACAGCCACAAGAAGAGCAACCTACAAAGGATATCACTGAGGCTGAGACCCACATTGTGAAGAGCCCTGAGGCCGAGGCTGTTGAAGAAAAGAAAGAACAAGAGGTGGCAGGAGAAGAAGATCCCATCCAGATATTGACCACCAAGGCACCCGTTAAACGCCTCGTGTTTTATCAAGACTCTGACGAGGAGGAGGATGCTGCCAAGGAAAAGGAAGAGCTTCAAAAGGAAAATGAGGCAAAAGTCTTGCCTCTAACTGAAAAGGGTGAAGGCAGCCATGATGCACCCAAGGACAAGTCTGCCATGCCCGACTGGTTGGAAAAGCAGCTTGAAAGGACTACTCTTGTTCTGAGCGACCCGAGGTCGAGATTGGAAGCCATCTTGGCTCGATCCCTGACCATAACAAAGAAGGAGAAGAAGCCTAAGGTCCATTCCAAGATAACCATGGACGCTTCTGGCTCCCGGACAGTACAAGTAGCAACGCCAACTGTTGACCAGGCCGGAGTTAGCTATAGTATCTCTACAATTGACCTAGGGACAGCAACCAGAGAACAGAAGGTCGAACATCTGGAGGAATCAGTGGCCACGGTAGTGCACTTGATCAAACAGGAGAAGGTCACCAAGGACGAGCTCAAGGCCTAGGTTGCGGCCCTGACCGATTATATTCAGCAGTGGTCCTCAGTAGATGACTTGCCCACTACCTCTACAGCTGCACCGCAACTACTCTCCAAGGAGCAGATAGATAAGCTAGAAAGGAGGAAGAACTTGGAGAGGACCACTGAGGATTGGTTCCAACAGGTCATAAACATTAGAAACAAGGGGATTAGCTTGGCTGTGCAGATAGCCAACAAGTTCCTGGACTTGGTCCAATCCCTGGAGGGCACGAAGAAACTCTGCACCAACTTCCCTACGATCTACGACTCTGCCTTCCCAAAGGTTGAAGCCATCCTTCAAATGCCAGAAAGCACGTGGGAAGAAGAGTTAGAGCTGAAAAAGGAGGATCACTGGTTGGTGGACGTATGGCGTAGAGACCTCATCAACCGGAAGGAGAGGATGGAGCAAATCCAGAACAATGTAGATCCAGATATCGAATGGATTAAAGAAATCCGGGCAGAATGCACCCAATATCTTGAGCTGATGACGGGCCATGATATGCCCACGGTACAATTGGATGCTGAAAAGATCAGGCCATACTTTGAGGAAAAGATAAAGGACGGGACAGCCGAAGATATCACAATGGACTTCCTGAGTTTCACTGCCCGTGCCTTCGATCGATCAGAACTATTCAGAGACCAAGGCTCAAGTATGACGAGGATTGGGAGCGGTTGGAAGAGAACGCCAAAGAATGGAGCTACCAGGCGTTGAGATTTGAGATCCTCGAGGTAGATAAGCTCTAGGCCGTCATCCTCAAGTACATAGAGCATGCAGCCTCTGAAGAGCAACAAGACAGCCCGGCCAAAGAAGAAGACCTCCCAGAAGAGTAGCTTCTGACCAAGAAAACAACAATTAGCTACGAGACGAAAGAGCAATAGTGTCATCCACTAGATGACGAAATAGGGAAAAGACAAAAACTATTTTTAAATTGTAAATCTATTTTGGGGTGGGTGAAACCCTATTTTGTAATGAATCTTGTGGCCACACGAATTGTAATGAATCTTGGCCATTTGACTTTTGGGAAACTATAAATAGAGCACTCCTCTCATTTGCAAAAGAGAAAGTTGAGTTGTTGTAAAGACATGCTGCATAAATTTATAAGAAATAGCACTGACTTGGTGCATTTCCTTGTTTTCTCTCATGTCATTTGATTCACTTCTCTAATATTAGATGTTTAGCTTAGATCTCTTTGCTATTTAGTTAGCTGTTCATTGCATTTGGGTAAATCTTAGGAATGCTATTTGGTGTTTATGAAAATTCCTGCACTGTTGATGATCCCTTAGTCCTTACTTTTTGCTGTTTGCTGAAGGTAGATAGCTATGCAAAGTTAGCCTGGACTTGATTAAAGCTGCCCCAAAAACTTATCTTTAGTTCATGCATGTATGTGGTGGATGAAGGATAAAAATCTGCAGCCCTTAGAAGATAGCACAATTTCCATGATACTGTGAAATCCCTGGTTAAGTGGGATATTGTTTTAAGGAATTGTCCATTGCAGGAACTCCATTTTCACTATTCATTGCAAGTTTCAGACTTAGGAACTTTTCTTCCCCTTCGCCCTTTTTCCACTTTTTTTAGAAGCTGAACAATACCAAGGTTCATTGCACATTATAAAGCCAAATCTAACAACCAGATGGAGTTTGAGACTGTTGTTTGAACCTACAGCCAACACATAACTGCTTTCATGCTAAAAACTCCTTTTCAAAGATCCAACTTCATGCTTTGTGCTCCCACTTTGTATTTACGTAGGCCACTTGTGATTCCATACGTCGCATCGGACTAAGGTATCTAAGCACTATCATAACGACATTGAGGGCAACTTGGGATGAGTGTTACGCCTTCGATTGTGGAAGATTGTCTTTCAAAGAGGTAGTGCACTATACCTTTGTGTTGAAAAAGTGCATAAAAAAACACATCAACAATTGCGATTACCCAGAAAGAAGGAATAATCAAAACTATTTGATGTGTTTGTCTAACCAAATTTAATTTTCTTCAATATTGACAAATATTTGGTGTACTCAATATATATATATATATATATAAAGGTTCATATAGAAAAGCAAGCTTGTATATATTTTTATGTATTTGTCTAATAGGTTCTATTTCTTTTTCTACAATACTCTCAATAAAATTTAATGTTTTGAAAAGGTCTATATAGAAAAATAAAACCTATATAGACTTTATTGTGTTTTTCTAACAAGTTATATTTTCTATATTACTAACAAATCTTTGTTGTACTCAAGTTGTAAAGGAAGTCATACTAGCTATAAAGGAGGTAGAAAAGCATACTCAATATGCTCAAATTGTAAAAAGAACCCAAATATAAATATAAAATTTATATAAATATTGATGCCTTCATCGGACAAGCCCCAATTTTCTACCATATTAACAAATTGTGTTGGGACAGCCATTTGCTTGTTTGAACTTTTTCTGTTTTATTTTGTTGTTTAAACTCTGCGGTTTCAGGTCCATGTAAAACCTATTTTTTTCCTTTTCAAAAACAAATTGTGTTGGGACATATAGATTAGCCATATTTTACATCAAGCTAAAGCTAAGTACTTGCATCTATTTATGAAAATTCTCAATATATAATTTTAGCTTGTTTTCCATTCCTATCTCTTATTTTTAGGATATCTAATATTAATGATTACTAATTAATATTTCTTAGAAATTTCATGTAAAGAAGTGTTTTATTTCATCATATTTTTTTGGTGAACTCAGGCTCTTAAGTTTCCCCTAGGGTTTATACCTTCTCTATTAGTATTTTAAATATTAAATGATAACCCATATAAATATCATATTTAAATATGTTTTACACATACTCTCCATTGTAATTCATAGCTATATAATTTAGATTTCTCATTCTCTCAACCTCACTCTAGCTACTAGAAGTAGGTAATCACAACATATAAAACATCCTAGATATAATCTTTCTCCATAAAGCATGTTACTGTGAGATCAAATGTACAAATTAATACAAGGTAGGTTAAATATCCCAAACTACAATGTAAGAGTATAGGAGCCAACAATTAAATCTCAAGAATTACCACAAGGGTTATGAAGGGTAAATCCAAAAAATATTACCTGAGAGATGCTAAAGTCCCTTCATTAATTCAATAGGAAATATTCTCTATGGTCCCCTCCTCAAGGGTCCTATCATGTAGAAACTCGGTTCATACTCAATTGTAATCATTAATAAAACACATCCATTATAGTGAAAGAAAAAGTGAACACCCCTCTAACTCATATAAATCAACTAAATCACCTTAATTGTAATTCATATAGAGTTCACTTCTCCCACCGTATTTCTATTTTATTTTATTTAACTTCCATTTAAAATTTACTATTTGTATACACTTCAATTTGTATGTAAATGTTCCTAAAATCGAATTGATTTACTTAAACCAATTTATGATATGACCATTAAAATTCATTATCTTTCAATTAACTATTTATGACATATGAATAATCTTGCATTAAAAGCATCATCACATGGTTTAAAATTAATAGACTCCTATTCAATATATCATCAAACACCTAAATGTCAAAGATCCTTAGATGCCTTATAGGGCTTGCTGATGGGGTGGCCTTACATATTGCTGATTGGCTTGGCATAGCATGATTATTGATGGTACCAGCTCGATTATTATGACAACTACACAAACCAAAATCTAAATTGTATACTTAACACATATTTAAATATAAATTTATTTAATTTTGTTAACATTAAAAGAAATAATAAAATCATAATATCTTATAATTGTAAAGATGGATAATTATATTTGATAGAAACAAATTGATTATTATCTTATATAAAATTAATCTGTGGATATGTTATTCCGTAAATAAAATATTATTGAGATAATTGCAAATTCTTGAATGGTATGTTTTCTTATACACATTTGGCTTTTATTTCTGGGTGATGAATCTGTCTCCCTTCATTTAAATTCAATTCAAGAACACTACCATCCCAACAAATACGTGCAGTTTTATTCATTATACATGCAGGAGATAAACAATGAGTGCGACTAAACAGATGTACGGTAATATGGAAAACCAAATTATGGTTTATTGCAATCTACTAAACGAATGAAAATGAAAATGGTTAGTTGAAGGAACTGTAGAAAACAACTGGCATTATTTGTGCCGCGTGACCATTTATTCGAATAGGAGGGGAACGAATATGGGTTTCAGTGGCTGTCAGTATGCTGAGACTCTAAAATAGGTTCTTTAACATTATGAGAGAGACGCACATTTGCCCAGTTCCGATCTGATAGGAGAGCCTTCCTGGAGCATGGGGTAGGACTAGGACAGCTTGGGCCTGAGCCTGAGGCAAGTACTACCTGCTCCATACTTGTAAGCACGTTATTATTGGCTGAGACACGAACCATAAAAATACACAAGAACACAAGAAGCCATGTTGTTTGCTTCATACGCGTAAGACTCCTCATATTCTTGTATGATCAATGCTAACAGAGATCGTTACGTTTCAACTAAATAATCGGTTGCGAGATGATGATTGATATGGAGCCAACGCAATACTATGGCCAATTTATAGAGGGATTGATAAATTTAATAGTTGTAGGAGTATGAGTTTCATGTAGAATTACGCATTCAAAGTTGTATGGCGTAGAGAACACGGAGGATTTTACCATCTCCTCTGAATTCAAATTACAAGCTTTTGACTTAGACAATTCCGTGTTGGTGAAGCCATGAAATAAACGCCAAAAACTAAATTTCGTTGAGTTTTAGTACAGCTTAATTTCATTTAGATTTTGACTCAAGAACATAAAATCTGTCGGTATCTTTTCAAAGTTGAAAGCATTATAATTGGTAGAGAGTCTTTATGGATATTCAAGTAATAATATTTCATAAAGTTTAATTTAGTTTTTGACTTAAGAGCATAAAGGCTTTTTTGTATCTTTTCAAAGTTGAAAGCATTGTAATTAGTATAGAGTCTTTATCGATATTCAAATAATAATATTTCATGAAGTTTAATCAATATTGTTTAAACAATAGTCTTCATTTGTATTTTCAAGAAGTTATTTTATAGATATGATTGTATAACATTTTGTCAAACTTGAAGTTCATGATAAAAGTAGAATCGAAAATTATTAAAGTTGGTCCATTTATATATGAGGCTTACATTTAATTAAAGCTAGGTAATGTTCTTCATGTGTTCATGTACATCATAAGAATCAAAGTTGCTAGCTAGATGACCATGACGTCTATATTATTTGATTAGCAACCTGAAATAAATGAATTAATGTGATATGGCTTAAGCTATGGTTATTCCTAGGGGTGTGTTGTACCTCTTGCAACAAAAAAAGTATCCCTTTACTTTTCATTTCTTTTTTGGGCCCTTCTTGTTAAATTGAGCATTAATGTTGCCTTGATTTAGTGTTGTAATGTGTTTGACATGTTCACACTAGGTCTTGGGCCCTTGTGAACTAAATGGACTTAATTAAACCTTATCTATGTAAATTTTAATGATCAGATTAATGCACAGAAAATTAATTCAAATTCTGACACAGCAACACAACAGATACCCTAGGAAAACCCTCCTCTTAAGGGAGAAAAACCCAGCAACAAGGATCTCTCTTATATATATAAATAGTGGCAAAAATTCTCTTTACAATGAGGCCAATCACAAGGCCAATATTTACTATCAACTCTAGATGCAAAACAGATAATAATCTACCCTTCCTTGAAATCTAAATCTGCATTTAGAGAAATTCGCAATCTACTCTTGGAGAAAATTCACACTTGAATGAAGGAGAGAATCGAACTTGCTTGATGATTGAAAGGATGGAAATGACCTTGTATAAATACACAATGAGAGAGAGGTCGCACCTCTTCATGTAGAAGGTCAGCCAAAGAAGAGAAATATAATTACAATTAAAATATGTGAATTACAAGGAAGGTTGGCCCTTTTAGAAATTACATTGTTTCCAAGTGAAGCACCCCTTCACATTAAATATCACATATAAATAAATAGCCGCGATAACAATCGCCAATCAGGTGATATTGCGGTGCTCGATTGCTCAAACCGATGCCAGCCGCCGTTGAATGCCAGCAAATGATAAATCAACATCAGAAATGCCAGTGCCAGATTGAAGTGCCTGGTGTGGAACTCAGTCAGTAAAAATATTCCATTATCTCTAATCTATCATCATTTTGAGAAATTTGGCATGAGTGAGTATAAGTATAGGTTCTTTCACTCATTTTCACCTAAGCATTCAAAAGCTCACCCCAAGCATTCAAGTATTCATGCATATAGAAAATTGGAGTTCACAAGAGCATCCAAGTGTTTATAATAGCATTCAAGAGCATTCAAGGGCTGATTATCAAGCATTTTAGAGAATTATTCAAGCATCAAGCATAATGTTAAAGTCTTCATGCATCATGTTTTTTTTTGAGCTAATGATTGTGATGTAGGGCTTTTATGATTCAATCTAGCATTCAATTCAAGATCCATCCTATTCAAGCAAGAGTCATGATCTACATCCATTGGAGCCACTTCATACATGTTTGTAGCACTTTATTGCTAGGGTTTGGTGAGTTCCAACATCATATTTTGTTCATTCATCATTCTCCATTCCTATTTCATTTTATTTCAAGGTTTGATTACCAAAACAAGGTTTGACCAAGGAAAATCCTTTTCCACTAAAAAATTAACATTTTCCCCTCTCTTTAGTGTGTGATTTGCAAGCTTAGATTGTAGACACATTGAGGAGAAAGTTTGGAGAAAGTTGTCAAAATGTTCAAAGTTGTCGCCTTACATTGGAGATCATTGCAAGACTTCTACAGGCCCCAAATCAGGGTTTCAGATCTGGAAAATAATTGGGAAGCACAGAGCATACATTGAAGACCAGATTCAGGCTTTCAAGTTTTAGAAAATCCTAATTGGACAAATACGCCAGTTTTGGCATATGAATCCTAGTTTAGGTCATTTTCTAGTTTTTTAACAGTTTTAGACACCCTTTGGCCAGATTTTAGTTTCTTTCCAGAAACCCTAATCTGGGACTAAATCTCTCAAACTGGTGTGTGATTCCTACCAGGCTTTAAAATCAGTATTTTTAGCGTTTCAAGCCTTCATCTAGTCATCTTTAGATTTCTAGGTGCACACATTTCATCTTCCAGCTTTTTGTTTTCATATTTAACCCTTTCTAACATGATATAAGACATAAAGTCCACAAGTAACAACTCAATAAGGTGGTGAGTTGTTAAATGCTATTAAAATCATAACAAGGAACTTAAATTTCTCCTTTACTAATTTGATGTAAGAGATATGGCAATATGAAAATTATGGATATGAGTGAACCAAATGTAAATCATAAAGACAAGGATTATTTACATTGATAAACCTATCGATTAAATAAAGAGGTAACTATTCGGGCTACACTAATAAAGTCTTGTTAACAGTATAATATATCATCTATCCTACAACTAACAATGCACTACTACCAAAAATAAGCAACAATGAACTTATTAATAGAGCATAAAGAACAATACACAATAAATGTGCCATCTGCTTCAGTGAAATAACATACTTTAATTTTGGGTTCACAACAATATTTTATTAATGATACTAACAAATCCTTTGGGGAAGAAAAATGCATACAGCTAAATCAACTATTGAGGATTACAATTATCCTATACTCAATCTTCCTCAATCATAACAATAATCCATACAACTATAATGATATTAATAATTTGAAAGAAGAACTCATTATCGCAAGGACCTCTACTACAACTATTCAACTAATATTTATGGAATATTTTTGTATATGGTAAGTGCTCATTCACACCTTCTAAATATCATGTACACTATCTTTTTAATCGTGATCTAAAAAAAAGTGATCTACAATTAACATTATAGATAAAAATTATCATCTGAAGGATTCTACAAACATATACTTATTTTGAATATACCTCTTAAATATTTGACAACTATGGTAAAAAAATATGAACAAAGCAACATTCCAAAAGTTATTAAGATTATAAATCCACCAATAAAGCTAACGAATAATTCAAGGACGAACTAGTTAACAAAGATATTAACCAATACTGCTTAATATGATATTAATATGAGTAATGACCAATACTTCCACAATGCTAATAAATTTTCCACAAGGATGAATAAGGAAACCCTAATGATAACCCATATGAAAGAAAACAATTGATAAGTATACAATGATATTCTAGGAATTCTAGTTCTTGAAAAGACTAACTAAAATTAGAACTTCATTAATAATATAATCATTCAATATCATATGAATTGAGTAAATAAACTCATTCTTATCCCCTTTTGCAGCTAATAGAAACATTAATAAATCCTATCAAGGTATGAGATGAAACAATTAAAATTGGTTTGAATATAGACTTATAGTAGCATTAGAATTATGTAGCACTGGGAAATTAAGAGTGTTTTCAATCCGTTTTAAATCAGTATTAAAGAGAAAATTAAGAGTATTTTCAATTTATTCAACCATTATAAAAAGGTTTCCAAGTAGTCAACATCGTCCATAACACTTCCAAGAGAGCTTAAATAAAAGAGAATTTAAATTGCATTTCATAATTAACAATAATATCAATGTAATGTATCAAGATTATACAAAGCATAAGTATTTCAATGACTTTCTCATATCAATATATATTCAACCTCTCTTGGAGGAATCAATCCTTCAAATAGAAACATCTTTTCTATGCTAAGTTATAAAACTTTAACTTTTCAAATCAATGTTACATTAAATACTTTCAAATCATACTTCCATTTCAAGTTTCAACAAGAATGTCAAAATACATATACATTTACAATGAGCTTCACAAGCCAAATCTGAATAATACATAAGTACATCAATAGCAAATAAACTTGGAACCACCAACCGCCGTGACGCCTTGGTCTTCTTGCGAGCTGGGGCCAAGAATGTGATTCAGGCTCCTTTTTCGCCCAACCACGAAGTCCATGACTTCCCCGGGTCCCTTCCTAACTTGAAGGAATCCCCGGCCCTGCATAAAGGAGCCTACCAACCCGAAACAGCAAAACAGGAGGGAACTCTCGATGCGTGCCTGATGCCTATATGCATTTCTAACATGAGAAATAAACACATTTCTTGCAACAGGAGGTGGCAGAGACTCAAATACATATAAATTTCTAGGCTTTTAAAACAAACCCATCTATTTCAATGGTACAAGTGCTTGGCCAAGCAAAATAATACAAGTGAATGGTAGTTTAGAAAAGGTAATACTACCGTCTCTGTTTGCCCACCTTCGGCACCCTGTCCCGGAAGTTACCATAGTGAAGTATGAATAAATACCAAAGCAGAAGGTTATACACTTTCATACATGTTTCAATCATTCAATTAATTCTAAAAGAATTTCAAATGTGAATCCTTTGTAATTCAGTTGTAAGATCTCGTTTATTCCTTTGTAAGTAATCCCTTTTCTGTTTGGAATAAAGGCTCTATTTTTTTTTAAAGAAGGACGTATATGTCTTAATACTTTTCAGTGTATTATAAGAAGAAGAATTAATCAATTTATTTGAAAGGAACAGTGTTTTCTATTTTCAGTATGTATTCCTAATTTTTCCAAGCTCATACTGACTGATAGTGTAATTCCCAATTTCAATACAGGGTTCAAAGTAATAATAGTATACTGAAACAGTGCAATTTATTCAGAATTTCAGAGGTTTGGAAGATAATTTAGCATTCACATTTTATATTGTATTCCTTTACTCAGGGTATGCTTCTGTAAGTAAGTATATGTTTAAGAAATCAAAATGCTTTCCAGTTTACATGGTTTCTCAAAACCTTTCTGTTCTTGTTTCAGGTTTAATATTACTGAGATATTTGTGTATAATTAACAGAGTTCATTCTATTTTCTGGAAATGATTTACCTGCTTCAATTTGTATTTTGGCACATAATTAACAGAGTTCATACTATTTTCTGGAAATGGTTTTCCTGTTTCAATTTGTATTTTGGCACATAATTAACAGAGTTCATACTATTTTCTGGAAATGGTTTTCCTGTTTCAATTTGTATTTGGCACATAATTAACAGAGTTCATACTATTTTCTGGAAATGGTTTTCCTGTTTCAATTTGTATTTGGCACATAAATAACAGAGTTCATACTATTTTCTGGAAATGGTTTTCCTGTTTCAATTTGTATTTGGCACATAATTAATAGAGTTCATACTATTTTCTGGAAATGGTTTTCCTGTTTCAATTTGTATTTGGCACATAAATGCATGGATATCTATATATATATATGTAAGTATATATATATGTATATATATATATATATGTATGTATATGAAGCCAATTGTATATGTATACATATATATATATATATATATATATATATATATATATATATATATATATATATGTATGTGTGTAGAAAATCATGTACAGTTGTGTATAATTTGAAGAAAGAAATTCTGGTTTATAAATCTGTTCAAAGAATTCACTGGCCGTGCACATAGAACAGGATAATTTTTACATGGTTTCCTTACTGGCATTGAGCGACTAAAGGGCTCAGGGAAGCCCTTGCCCCTCCCATGGGGAGGGGGCGGGCTGTGAGGGGCTCGCGCCTCCTCCACAGGCCGCGGCCTGTGGAGGGCGCGAGCCTCCCACAGTCCACGACCTTCCCATGGGGAGGGCAAGGGAAATAATCCCTTCCTCTTTCCTCTGGTTAGCAATTTCAAAACTCAGAATAAAGGAAGACATTTTACCCAGTATAAACTGTATTCGAATTTATCTCAAAGACATTTTGATTTTATTCAGATGACATAATTTTTATGCAGACCAAATATGCAGACACACACACACACACACACACACACACACACACACACACACACACACACACACACACACATATATATATATATATATATGCATGGGAATTCGAATTCCTGTGCATATATATATATGCATAGATATATATATATAGGTTTATATCATTTCATTAAAATGCAGAACTGCAACAAAATGAAAACCCTAATTCTGAAGGAAGAATGTGTATTCTATAATTGCAACACAGAGAAGTAAGCTGTTACCCAGATTTCAAAACGATATTGGAAAGATTTCTCAGTTGTTTGTACTCTAATCAGAGAATAAAACATTTCATTCCTTCCATTTCCTTACTGCAGTTTTAAATAAAATTAAAAGAAGGCATAGCAATGAAAAGAACCTGGCAAAATTTTCTTCCAGTGCAGATGCCCAACAATACCTTCTTCGCCTCTATTCCAGAGCTCTCGGATATCCTCAATCGAAGTCCTCTTTTCTTTCTTAAAGCCCTCTTCCTCTTTTTTGAGGATCATGCATAAAACTTCCAGATGACAGATCAAATTCTCATGCAATTCTTAAGGATTGCCACATGCCAAGTGAATTGTTGGTTTTAAGACA
>VDFB02337183.1:0-168230 GCA_007258455.2 Sequoia sempervirens
TTTTATATTAAAAAATAAAATTAAAAATATATATAAAATAAATAATTTAAAATAAATATAGAAATCATTTAACATTTTATATTAAAAAATAAAATAAAATAAATAATTTAAAATAAATATAAAAATCATTTGACTACACTCATATTGAAAAATCAAAACAATCTTTTCAACCCATTAAAAAAAATGGTTTTAACACCTTTTAAATGACGGAAGAGTGAATAAATTCAATTATTGTCAAGGTACGATAGACAATAACAATGCAATTTCCAAAGCCCCGCATGCTACGGTTGATTTGATATTTGTTGCACGGCACGCATGGATGAAGACATGGCATGGCATCCATGCCCCGGTGCATTCCTGGGGCTGGATAGACAGTGCCTTCCCCGCATGCTACCTCGGTTGTTGGTGGTGACAGCTTTGATCAGGAGCTTAGCCATTCTTCCCATTTGTCTCATCATTGGTTGTCTCGCTCTTCCTTCCATCCTAGCTCCCTCAATCTCACCATAATTCATGACTGGGAGTCTAAGCTTGTGGTCAACCTTTCTAACTCCAACCTAGACCCACTTTCCATCAATTTTCTAAAACGTGGTCTTGGTTTTGCCTTAACCCCCCACTCTATTCCCCATTTAGACCTTCTTATTGAAATTGAAAACCTTGTGCACTCTCTCCCCATGAACACTGTTGAAGAAATCAGACAAGATTGTGTTGTCGCTCTTCGTCATGCGAAGCCTCCCAAATGCAATATTCTCAAATTCGAGCTCTTGGCCTTCAATAAATTGGTGTGCAATAAAAACTTAGTCATTTGTAAAGTGGACAAAGGAAATGCCACTGTCATCATGAACAAGCCAGACAACGTCTCCAAAATGCTTGAGCTTCTTTCCAACTCTAGCAGCTACAAAATTTTATCCCGCAACCCGTGTTCAAAAATTTTAAATCAAGTAAGGCTTGCTATTTCCCTCTCTTCATTTGATGATGCAACCAAGAAGCAGTTGTTTCCTTCTAAAGAAGTGATGCCTCGCATATATGGTGTCCCAAAAATTCACAAACAGGGCATCCCTCTCAGACCCATTGTGGATACCATAGGCTCTCCCACCTACAAATTGGCGTCCTACCTCGCCAAGCTTATCTCTCCTCTTGTGGGTAACTCAAATTCCTTCATCAAAAATTCCACCCATTTCACCCACTTCATCAAGGATGTCAAACTAGATAGCACATACATTCTTGTGAGTTTTTATGTGGTGTCTCTCTTTACCAAGGTCCCCATCTCTGACTCAATTGAGATTGTCAAGTGCAAATCCAATGCCAAAATGGCCTCCCTTGTTGAGTTATGCCTCAAATCCACTTTCTTTTCTTTTCAAGATGTCATCTATGAGCAAGTGGATGGTGTAGCCATGGGTTCCCCACTTTCTCCAGTCATTGCCAATCTTTTTATGGAGCATTTTGAAGAGATCGTTCTTTTCTCCTTCCCCCTCAAACCAAAATGGTGGAAGCGCTATGTGGATGACACTAACGTTTGTTGGCCTCATGGCCTTCAAAAGTTAGAAGAGTTCCACGCACACCTCAACAGTCTTTTCCACTGCATCTCCTTCACTAAGGAGATTGAATCGAATAATCAACTTCCTTTTCTTGACATCTTGCTTTTAAGGAAATCCGATGGCTCCCTAGGTCGTCGTGCTTTTTGAAAGACTACCCATACAAACCTCTATCTCCATGCTTCTTCCCATCACCATCCTTGCCAAAAAAGTGGTGTCCTTAAATCCCTTGCCTTAAGAGTGTACCATATTTGCGATGAAGATAACTTAGAACAAGAGCTGGCTCATCTTTGAAATGTCTTCATCCTAAATGGGTATAAAAATAAGCAAATCTCCAAAGCCTTTAACCATACCAAAGCTAATTTCTTTGCTAACCCCCCCTCCTCTAAGCCAGAGTTCCCCCCTGGTGCTTCCCTTCCCTATATTCAAGGCATCTCCCAAAAGATCTCTAAGATTCTTCTCAAGAAGGGGCTTCATTGCTCTTTCAAACCTTTTTCCATTGTGAGACACTGTCTTCCCTCTCTTAAAGACTCCAAAGACATTTTACTTGAATCTGGAGTAACTTATAAGGTGGTTTGTTCGTGTGGCATCCCTTACATTGGTGAAATGGGTCATTCTTTTTGCACAAGAATAAAAGAGCATAGTGCAGACATTAAACATGATTGAGTGTGTAAATCTGCACTTGCAGACCATTCTTCTTCTACTAAGCACCACATTTTCTTGGAAAACACACAAGTCCTATGCAAAGAGGACAATTTTTTCAAGCGGAAGCTGAAAGAAGTCATTCATATTAGTAACCACCCCTCCAACCTTAATCGAGATGAGGGTTACTCTCTTAGTATGTCTTAGCAACCCTTGCTCTCTAGCCTTCGTAACTAGGTTCCTACCTAGTTTTCTCTTTTCTCCCCTCCTCTTTTGCTTTCCCTTTCCCTCTTGTCTTTCTCTTTGCTTTCACCCATTTCTCCTCCTCGTTGCCTTCGCTCCTCCTTGGCATCTTGCCTTGTCCTCCTTCCTTCCTCTTGTCCACCTTCCTTTGTGGTGGGGTAGTGTTCTGACTTTCTTCTTCCTGAGTGTCCTTCCTTTCCCATTCCATTCCATTCCTTCATGTTTCATTCCATTTCCATTCTTCATATTTCTTTGATTCTTTCTTCATAATTTAAGATTTAATTTCCTTTCCGGTCTTTAGTTTATATTTGTTTTTCTTTTTAAGTTTTTTAATTTGTCTTTCTCGTTTTGTCTTCATTCCATTCTTTATCGTCCTCTTTTATTTAATCTTCATTTATTCATTTATCTCTTCTTTTAAGGATTTTTTTTGATTCATAGTTTCCCTTGCTTCTTATGTTTTTGGCCTTCTATGTTTTTTTCTTTCAATTTCTCCTTTTTGTTTTTATTTTTTATTTTTATTTTCTCTTGATATTTTTTCTTTCTCTTGTATTGTATTTGTATTATTTTAGTTTTCATTTGGTGTTTCATTATTTTCTTTTCTTTATTGTTTTTTTCTAATTTTGTGATTCTTAATGGTTTATTTCATTTCATTTATTATTCCTTTCATATTCATGATTTCATATATTGTTTTTGTTTTTGTTTTTTTTTTTCTCTTTTTTTTAATTTCAATCTTTGCTTTCTCATTTTTAATCTTTTATATTCTTTGATTTCTTTTGGTTCAGCATTGTCTTGCACATCTTTAAAGTGTATTTTCTCTTTTAATTATTTTATTTGCATGTTTATTTAACAATTCTTCTTTTTATTCTTTATTTTTTTGTTTTTTAGTTGGTTTTGTTTCTTTTAATTAATCGAGATGAGGGTCCTTGTGTTTCTCATTCATTTCTTTTCTTTATTGTTTTTTTCTCATATTTATGTGTGTGTGTTCAATTTTTTGCTTTTTCTTCTTATTTAATATTGTAGTTTTTTAGTTCATAGAATATGATAATGCTTATATTACTTACATTATCAATCTCTTTTGCATTTTATGATAATTTTTCAAGCTCTTTTTTTCGTTCTCTTTTCTTTTAGTGTTTCTTTCCCCTCTCTTTTTGGTTCGTTTTCTTTCTCTCAATATATTTATATCTAGATTTTCGCCTTTTATTCTTTGTATTTGCTTTTATATTTGTGGTTGTTTGTTGCTTATGTCTATCATTTATTGTTATGCTTGGTGGTTTTTTTTCTTTTTTAATTTTTTTGCATTTTTTACATTTTTGGGCTTTCATTTACTTTTGAATTCAATTTGTTTTGTTCTTTCTCTTCTTGTATTTTCTTTGTCCCTAGTTTCTTCATATTTATTTATTATTTATTATTTATTATTTATTTTTTATTAATTTCTTATTATTTCTCATCGGTCCTTGTGCTTCCTAACCTCCCTATCCTCTCTTTCTTTTAATTAGGTGCAAATCTGCAATCTACCATTTTTCTCCTCTTACTCTCTTCTATCCTGATGATGGATCACGAAGTGTGATTCGAAACGTTAATGCAAAAATTTGAACACAATCGAATCCAGAAGTAATACTGATTTAGAATGTTCTCCAGTTCTCAGTTGGTTACTTCCACCTGTCCATTGGCTTGCGGATGATATGGGGAAGACTTTTGATGCTTGATTTCGTATTTTCGCACCAACTCTGAAATCAAGTTGGAGGTGAACAATGCTCCTTGTTCTGTGACAATTTCGCGAGGCACACCGTACCTGGTAAAAATCTCATAATACAAGAAGTTAGCAACCTTAGTATCCCTAGCATGCTTTAAGGCTACTACCTCTACCCATTTAGTGACATTATTTGTACAAACCAAGATATATTCTTTATTCTAAGAGGGAGGATTAATGGGCCCTAAAAAATCTAACCCCCACTTTTCAAATGGTTCTATGGATAACTAAGGGTGTAAAGGCATTTCGTCAGAGCGGGTAGGTCGCCCCATATGTTGACATTTGTCACAATGTTGAACATAACGCTTATTGTCCTTGTGGAGTGTGGGTCAATAATAATCGGTGGTTAGGATCTTTTGGGCGTTCCTATGGGCAACAAAATGGCCTCTACAAGGTTTTGTATGGCATGCACACAGAATGTCGAAGACATCTTCTTCGGGCACACACCAACGCATGGTATTATCAAGGCCTCAATGGAAGAGCATCTCATTAATCCACGTGTAATCACCACTGAGTCCCACCAACTTTCGATGTTCCCTTGGAGAGAAATGAGGTGGGAACCTGCAAGTAACCAAGTAGTTTGTCATGTCAGCGTACCACAGACTCTTTGTTGATATAGCAAAAAGATGTTCATCTGGAAAGGTGTCATCAACTAGGGTTGGTTCATCTTCACGCTGCAGTTTGGAGAGAAAATTGGCCACCACATTTTCTTGCCCTGGTTTGTCGAGGATAGTAATATCGAATTCCTGCAAAATAAGTAACCATTGAATCACTCACCCGATAATGATAGGTTTTTTCATTAAAAATCTAGTGGCAGAATGATCTGTATGTACAAAAAATTTATATCCAGTGATATAGTGGAAAATTTTATTTATTGCATAAACTATAGCCAAAAACTCTTTTTCAGTAACAGTATAGTTTACCTCTGCACCAGTAGAATTCTTACTGATATAATAAATAGCATAAAAGAGGGTGTCTTCATTTTGTCTGAGGACGGCTCCCATAGAAGTATCTAATGCATCGGTATGTATATGAAACGAAAGTTCCCAATTTTTTCCTCGTAGCATAGGTGTTGTGATGAGCTTACCTTTGATTTCTTCAAAAGCTTGTTGACATTTTGTTGTCCATGAGAAATTTGCATCCTTTCCTAGCAACAAAAACAAGGGTGAGGCAATCTTACTAAAATTTTGAATAAACCTACGATAATAACCAACATGTCCTAGGAAACTACATACATCCTTTCCACAAGTAGGCACAGGCAAGTCTTGAATAATCTTGATCTTTTTCAGATCTACCTCAATTCCTTTTTCAGAAATATAATGACCCAACACAATACCTTCAATCATTAGGATATGACACTTTTCATGACTCAAGGAAAGATTAGTATCAATACATCGTTTAAGTACCTTCTCAAGGTTTGCCTTAGCTTCCTCATATGTGTTACCATAAATAGTAAAGTCATCCATATACACTTCTACGCAATCATGAATTAAATCAGTAAAAATGCTTAGAATAGCTCGTTGGAAAGTAGCGGGTGCATTACACAATCCGAAAGGTAAGACATTGTAGGAAAATGTTCCCTAGGGGCAAGTAAAGGTAGTTTTTTCTTGGTCTTCCGAGGCAATTCGGATTTGGTTATACCCACTGAACCCATCAAGAAAGGAGAACTTTTTCCTAGCTATGGTGTCCAAGACTTGGTCAATGAAAGGAAGTGGGAAATGATCTTTCTTGGTGGCCCTATTAAGGGCCCTATAATTGACACATATTCACCACTTTCCATTCTTTTTAGCTACTACTACAAGTGGGGACACCCATTGGCTATCTGATATAGGGTAAATAAATCCTACATTGAGCAACTTCTGAAGTTCTTCCTTAACTATTTCTCGTAAGGTTGGGTTCAACCTTCTCTGGGTTTGTCGCACAGGTATACTCTTTCCTCTATATAGATATGGTGTGTACAAGTAGCGGGGTGAATACCTCTCATATCTTGATAATCCCAAGCAAAGGCTTCTTTATGGGAAAAAAACATCTCAATGAGTTCTTTCAATTGGCAGGCATCTAATCTGGAATTGATGTTAAGCATTTTGCCAGGTAAGATTTTAGTAGCTTGGGATTGTATAGGGATATCTACAGTGAGTAGTTGTGAATTAGATGAAGATGGATCAGTATTCCCAGACATAAAAAATGGACGATATATACAATCATGTGGTAATAATTGGTGCAAAGAAATAAAGTGTTGAATAGACTGTGAACTACCTACTAATGGAAAATTTCCAAACAGGTAGTTATCACCTATGTCCATAGGAAAAATCATTGGCTCAAGATCACTATCAACTAAATAACGATTTTGCAATAAATGATTAATAATAGTGTCTTTTGAAACATCTTCAAATTCCCTACTTTGATCTATTGTTAAAGTAGGTAGAGACTCATCTACATCGCTATCAATCCACAAAGGATCCTTCGTTTCCAGTAATGGTTGCGCTAGAGGGTACAGTGTCAACTGCTTCATTTTCTCCCCGTTTGAGATCACCATATTTCCAGACCTGCAATCAATGAAGAAATTAGCAGCGGCTAACCAAGGTCTTCCTAAAATCAGGGGTATCCCCCTCAGCTTAATCTTTGGTTGCAAAATCATAAAATCTGTTGGATACTCCCAAGACTCAATAGAAATAATGATGTCTTCAATCATACCTTTTGGTTTTACGAGGGAACGATCAGCCATTTGCAAGTCTATTGGAGTAGGTCTTAGTCCTTGAAGGGCCAACCTCTCCTTAGTCTCATTAGTCATTACATTTATAGTTTCTCCCAAATCCACAAGTGTATTTGGAATGGTTATATCACCAATACGTACCTTAATCATTAGACTACTGGGATCCACATACTTAGGGACTAAAATCTTTCCCAGCATCAAGTCTGCAAGTTGTCTAATGACTTGGACAATCTTGGGGTCCTGCTTCTTTTGTTGCTTCCTCCCACAAATTTCCTTGACTGCCTTGGTGTACACAAGAATATCTCGAATAGCCTACAACAAAGGAATCTTAATGTTAACATTGCATAACTCATTCATAAAATCAAACTCAGATTGAAATGTTTCCTATTACTTTAGTTGCTCTTGCAACCTATCTGGAAATGGAGGCTTTGGTTGCTCTTCTTCGGGATCAACCGGATGGTCTTCAATTTCTGTGATGGTCGGTCCTTGAAGGTTCTTCCCTGACCTTAGGTTTACACCGTCAATCTCCAATGCATTGACAGGATAAGTTGGGAACCATGTCACTTCATTATTATAAACTGGTTGAGTCACCTTATTATTTGGATTGGGTGTGGGTTGTGCGGGCATGGTGTGGCTTTTGGTGGTTGGTTCAAACTAGAAGGTTGATTAGATAACAAGACAGGTGGGAAGAGTTGTTGGGATTGCTAATATGGGTTTATTGTTGGAGGTGGTGGATACAAGGGAAATGATTGATATTGTGGATAGGGTGGTGGTGGTGCTCACCATGCTTGCCACGATTTTGGAGCAGGTGGATATTGTTGTGACCACTAAGAGTAGTATGGAGGGTGTTTCCCATTTCCATACCATCCAGACTGGTTTGGGAAGGAATTCTGTTGAAAAGGATTTTGGGATGGAACTTGGTAATCTGGTGGGGGCATTGCTCTTGGTTGCCACTGTCTTCTTTGGGCCATGAAGTAAACAGGTTCATCTATGTATTCTACCTCAGTCATCCCTACAAGAAGAGGTTTTAGAGTAGTGTCGCTATTGGCTTCCTCTAAAGAAGATATCTTTGTTCTATTATATGGACACTCCTTTTCATTGTGCTTCTCTCCGTGACAAACGAGGCAAAAGACAAATAAGGCTTTTTCAACCTCCTCCTATCTTCTTTGTGTATATAAAGTGTCTATTTGTTTACCCATATGACTTAACAAATCATTCTTAAGGTCTTTGAGTAAATTACCTATCTCACGCTTGGTGATACCTGTTGAAGCTCCCGCAGAATACAACATGCCTGGATAGTTCCTTCCTAAGCACTGAGACCTGGAATAGTTCCTGCAAATATCACAGATATCATCAAATTTTATTTTAGAAATATTCCCTTTACCTATTAAATTTAATGCTTCCATGACATCATCTCTTATGCCTCTAAGAAACAACATTTTAACGGTATCCTCATTTAGCCCCTATTGATGAGATCGTTGAAGACTAAACATGAAACGTTCAAGATAGTCTTCCATGGACTCGTCTTCCTTCTGTGTCATGCGGAAGAGTTTGTTCCAAACTTCCTTGGTTTTACAGTATTCCTGGTACTTGTTCAAAAAAAAATCCCTCATGACATCCCATGTCCTAATGTTCTTGAGGTTCATAAACCAATGCATGGTTGCATCTTTTAACATGGTTGGGAACAGTTTGAGCTTCTGTGCGTCACTCTGATAATCATAACTATTGCACAACACATCAAATTCAAACAAGAACATGTTAGGATCCTCAATAGAAAGGCCATGAAAAATAGGTAAAGCCAAATGAGGAATGTTCTTCATAGGAGCATCTCATTCAGGATATGTTATAGGAAACTCAAAAGTAACCAGATTATTGTTGGCCAATGCCCTATTATTGTTGTTGTTGGGATCCATGACGTCTGATGCCCAAGGGGTAAAGTAGGTTCTAAATGGCTCTTGGGTTTCTTCTGAGAATGGACTAGCTTTTGGCCCTTAAGTTTCCCAAAATATCTTTTCAACCTTTTTTCGCAATATTTCGGAAGAACTTGGACAGGTACCTACAAGTGTCTCAACAGTAGTAGACTCTATGACACATTTCTCGATGTCGGGTTCAGGTAGCTCTAAAGATTGCAATTTAGTTTTCAACTTTTCTTGTTGTGAGCTACTTCCCTTAACTAATGATTTTGAATTGTTTTCGGATTTTTCAAGTTGTGTATGACTCCTTTTATCCTTCTTAACAAATCTCCCTCTACTATCCCTACTACAATTCATGCACCTAAATGACTTACAACAAAGAAAACTAAGGGTAGTTATCCAAATGAGGTTGATTGTCGTGTAGACTTTCTCCTTAGCACAATGCTCCTAACTTAGTTCACTAGGTTGACTGGCCTTTAACACTGTTCCCTGACAATGATGCCAAAATGATTGGATTAAACTATGGGCTGAATTTATCCTTGGAATTCTATCTTTTATTGACAAAACAGGTTTGAGCTAATCTTCGGGAATTTCACAATAGTTTCCTTAGTTTATCCTTCAAGTGTCAATCCAGGGGCGTAAGCTTGTGAACAGTGTTGCGGAAATCTACCTAAGGGCTAAAACTAATGAACTAAGGGGGGATGGATGCATCTAAGAATTGAAAACACACTTTTCAATCTGAAATTTAGAAGCACACTTCGAAAATGAATGAAATTCTTTCTTAAATTTTTGCCTACCTACTTCAACTGATCTATCTATTTTTTATTAAACTTGAATAACACAAACTCAATATATTATGGTATACAAATTAACAACAGCCATCACAATATTAAAAGAAATAATTAAGTTGCCAAAGATGTATTGAAAGAGTGTAGGCGACAGGAAGTTCAATTGCGACAGGAGGTTGGAGTCGGGAGGATGGAATACGGCAGTGGAGAGATAAGAAGTGAATGGAACGCGACAAGAGGCTTTACAGAATGAAACACAACATAGTTTGAAATGAGAAACACGGTAATTAACCTGCAATTGAAACACACTCCTTGCTCCTCATACCACAATTACATTCCACAGAGAATTCATTGAAATTATTTTAATACCAAATTAATCACACAGGTTGTATTATCAAGGATTTTTAATCTTGAACAAAAATTAAACTGATTCATAGCACGTGATAAATACGTACTCAATAGAAATGAAATTGCATGAGATATAAAAGATCTAAACTAATAAGCCATAAAACAATCTCACCAAGCTTCCCAAGAGGGGGCCCTTCCTCTAGTCCACAGGGTGAGCACGAAAGACCGTTTACGCTATCTCAAACCACAATCAATGCATCCAATATTCAACACAATAATATCATCGACTGAAAGTTCTATGGATATTCTCTATATTCAATTTAACTCGAAACACACATATATATAGGCTTGTATGTTCATCGGTCACCACCAAGTAAAATGATAAAAGAGACATAGTTTGTTATGGTTGATGGCCAACAAACTGGACGATTATAGTTTATGGGTTGGCCGCAGGCCACAAACCCAAGATAGTTTTAAAACAACTAGTTTGAAATAGGAAATAAAAACAAAAGCAGGTAGACTTCCTTCACGCACAACCCTCATTTCCCATCTTATGCCTTTCAATATTTGTCGTTCACAGGGTCGGTTCTTTTTCCACATTGAGTTCCTGTAGCAAACCATCCAAAATACATTATTACCTCAACAATTTCAGCATTCCAAAAGTATTCTCTCCTTTTTGAAAACATATCAAATATTCTTTATTTCCCTAACAATTAATGGCAAGGACTTAGGAGAAAGTTAGAATGGGAACGAAATAAAGGAAAAAGGATATAAAAATTGAACACATTTGACACCCATCAAATTTGTTAAGAGTTTTTTTTCTACTATTGAGGTAGATAGTCCTATCATCAATGTAGTCCTGAATCACATGATGCAAGCGAACACATCTATCAGTGTCATGTCCAAAGACTCAATGGTATTGACAAACTTCTGAGAGTCATACCACTAAAGATACGTCTTGGATAGTGGTCGAATCTCTGGAAATATTATTATTTTATCTTTCAACAATTTTTGTATGACACTATTATAAGATTCTAACACTTAGGTAAATTTTCTATTACATCCTGTAGCATTTTTATCTATTGGAACAAAGACCATGTTTTCCACAGCCTTGTTCTTGAGCAAGAGGTGAACACCACTAACTAGCCACCCTAATGGGATCGTGAGGACGAATCCCCATATTGAAAATTTGTTTGATGGTACTCTCACAAGGCAACACACAGATGCACAAAAGATGGATATTTCATTAAAATAAACTTTCCTTGCAACAAAGGTAGCAAGTTCTCGATAAGCACTTTTTGAACCTTAAAATCAAGCGAAGGATAATAAATTTGAGGAAATATAGATTGATGTCGAGCTATAAAATCAATTAACTTCTCATGATTTCCCTACTTGCATTGGACGAGATCGTTGAATGTGATCTTTGGCCCGATGTTGGCCTAGAATTGTTGGAGAAAATAATTGACTATCTGATCGAAAGAGAAAATGGAATTATCAAGCACGGCACAATACCATTCCAAAGTGGTGTCCTTAAGAGAACGTGGGAATAGTTTGGCCAAGAGTGCATCATTATGGATGAAATTAGTACACATGGCATTGAAGGATGAGACATGCTTCTGCGAATCCCCACAGCCATTGTACTTTTCAAAATTTGAAATCTCCACTCCCTGAGGTATAGGAGTGTTTAGAATAGCAATAGAAAGAGGACTATGATGACAAAAAGGTTGAAACATAGGTTGAGAGGTGGAGTTCACCAATTTCGCTAGCTAATTCTGCATACATCCCATGTTTTGTAAAAGAGCATTGAGAACAGGATCAACAGACGAGGTGTGACCAATGGCACCACCAGCACCCACACCAACGCCAACAGAGGCACCGACACCAGTACTAGAGATAGGGATGTCATGAACTTCAGGTTTTGGAATAACTAAACCCCAAAGGTACCTTATTTACTTTAATAGTTCAAATTTGCTCAGGTACGATGTTGGTGTTAGTAAAGGGTCCCATGTTAGCCATGCACACCGACTCCCTAGGCATCAGGATTTCCAATTGTCTTCC
This sequence comes from Sequoia sempervirens, assembly GCA_007258455.2. Classification (NCBI taxonomy): domain Eukaryota; kingdom Viridiplantae; phylum Streptophyta; class Pinopsida; order Cupressales; family Cupressaceae; genus Sequoia; species Sequoia sempervirens. The sequence continues at coordinate 11,988 of VDFB02337183.1, forward strand.
AGCGATCCTCAATCCCACATCTTGAGTAGCACCCAAGGTAGAGGTGTAGGATGGTACGTGGGTCTATACAATATCGACAATACCACGAAGAATCTCTAGAACCCTTCGATCTTTAGTTAACAAATCTTTTAGATTTTCAACCATGGGAGCTACCTAAGCAAAAGCATTATCTCCTACCAAGAATCCTACAAGCTCTATGAGTTTCAACTCCAAGGAGTAAACCTGCTCTATAGGGACCCTGAGAGCAATTTTATCTTCCAAAGAGGAGGAAAAGGTTGAGGGCGAGGCAGGAGGGGTAGGAACATGAGTTGTAGCTTCATTAACAGGAGGAGTGTATCTAGCAGAGAGTCCCACAGTGAACTCATAAAAATTCAAGCCAAAATGGGTAGGATTGAACCTCCTAGATCTCATGTCTAGATTTTGATAAATTCTAAAAAAGTGGTTGGAGGTAGTTGGCTAGGTCATAAACCTCATGAAGAGTCTCACAATGCACTTTCAACTACACGTCCTAATCACTTAATTTTTTTTGAAATAAGGACGAAGAGAGGGCAGTTCACGTTGGGTTCACCAAAATGTGGAGGGGATTTGCTACTCCCAAGTCCCAAGACAAATAGGGTCTAAAGGGAGAAAATTTCCATCGCTCACCCCAATGAAAAAGCTCAAAAGACAGGGTGGAACATGAAGGAAAAAGACTATGTTTTTGGGTTTTCAGGATGAAGGTCTTCAAGAATCAAGTGAACAGACCACAGAGGTCTCCAGAAATAGATTGTCAGACCCTCGGCCAGAGGATGTCAGCATGGGAGACGAACAACAACACAACATGTTGTTGTCTCAGGTATGCGTTGGCACCTCATACGGACAAAGAATAGAATCTATAACCAGAAACACTCGAGGTCTACTGACAACCCAAATGCTAGAATCTGACAATTTTATTTAACTAGACAAAATACTGGAAATGCATAAAATATAAAGTACAACAAGAGTACTTTTAAATGACAAATAAACTAATTATGAACAAAATGACAAGTAGAAGGAAAAGTTATCCAACTCACGGTAGGTCCAGCCTCCCACAAGCTCCTCACGAACAAGATCCTACACACACAAAAACGAGAAAATATTGGGGCTACTTTTGGGGGCTTTCCTTAGTCAAACCCCCACTTTGGTGTTTCCACCTCCATGGATAGCCAGATAGACCACAATGCATAAATAATGATAAAGAAAGTAGTAGATAAGACATATAGAAATGCAAATACAATCAATATGATAACTATAAAGACGATAATGCTATGAAACAAAGATTACTCTCCCTCCAAGTTTGGTGAAGTCGAGAGGAAGGATGAGAGCTTCAAGGATGCAAGGCGATTGTGCAAGAGTGATGTAGAGCTTGAAACCTGCAAGAACAATGGTGTAGAGAGAATGGGAGTGAGCAAGAATGAGAGTGAAGTGAGTAGAATGTGGTTCCAGTTGAATGGAATGAAAATGTAGGTTCAAAATGGAAGTTTGGAGGCAAAAGAGTCATTTTCAGACAGGTCTGCAATCATAGGGGCATTACACTTCACAGGTGACAGGAAATGCAACACCCCAACATCCATTAACCCAAGAATCTCCCAAGGATGTTCGCGTAACACAGAAGTGTCCTAGTCAAAATTCCCCGACCGATAGAAAATGACAAGGTACGAACAAGAGTGAAGGCTTAAGACTACGAGATTTAGCATTATTGACTTATAAGGCTAAACTAAGGGTAGTGTTATGGGAAATTGCATACGAGTGCAATTTTACACCATAACATTATATATATATATATATAGAGAGAGAGAGAGAGAATTTTTTAATATACTTATTATTTGTAAATTATTTATTTATTAATGACAAATTGTAATTTTTTCTACTATTTTATACGATTAATTGTTTAAATATATTAATATTATATAATAATTGTGTCATCAACCCCAAAGTTCGAAAAAAGGCTCATCTCCAAAACATTGGCTCCTCATTCTAAAACTCCATGGAACACTAGAAAAAACTCAATTGCAACCAAATCATACAAAGTATCACCTGAGGGAGAACATAATGTGATGGAAAAGTCTTTGTTTGTCAAAGTCAAAGCAATGTGGGATAGTTGAACATTGATATTACAACAAATTTTAGTTATTTCCCATAATGTAGTTCCCCTTCCCAAATACCACCAAAGAATATTTATGAATTTCTAATTGTTTGTATTTTCATAAAAAAATATGGGGAAAGGTGACATTTTTTTTTTGTTTCAATCCAAATTAAGAGGAAAATCTACTTTTTCTATCTAGCACAACCCAAAAATGGTTTTTTTAATATTTTGATTTTTAAAACTAAAGTGGGGATTTAGGGACAACCACCAACAATAGAATCAAGGGGCAACACATCAAGAGCATTACCTATTGCAATATATGGTAAGAACCATGCCCAAGGTAGGCTCAAGGGGTAGAACCCCAATCACCAAACCCAAATTAAGGCCTTCAAGATAACAAGAACCTTCACTACAAGTGTCATTAACATGATGTTGTCATTATATCCTTTTAGCCACTCAACATTCAATTCATACCTCTAAGATCCTAATAGCTAGAGATGAAAAATATTATTCTTAAAGGAAAAAACTAGGGTTTTATCAAGGGACTACAAATTTTATTTGGTGGTTGAGTATGTTCCAACCTACAAAAACTTAATGTTCATACTTTTTTTCCTTGCAGGTAAGGCCATAGTCATTATGTTTCAACCAAAATTGACTTGTGATTTCCTAGGTCAATTTGCAAGGTCATATGTGTCAAATATTAACTCTTCAAACAAGTAGTCATTGTAAATTGATTAAGGTTGTAGGATTTTTTACTAAGATAAGTTGGTTTTGAAGAGAACATAAACCATGTATATCAAATAGAACAGCTCAACGGATACACAACAAAATTGCATATGGGACAAAACCACAACTGCAACCAAGCTACCAAACAAAAACCAATGCAACTACAACCAAGTTGCAAATCACAAAAGAGTTCACAAGGATCCAACCTAAACAATGTCAAACCCAACCCAATTCAACTACACACCCTTCACTCTAGTGTGCAATTGGGAGATAAATTTGGCAAGACCTTTCTTTTTCCTTTGAGAAATTGTTCAAGAGATGTTATCATCCAAGTCCCCCTCAAAGAGCCCATCCATGGAAACTACAAAAACAAAGGACTATCTAGTCAAAAATTCCAGTCATCCATCAACTGCCACAATGCGAGACAATGTTGCATCAAGGTCAATAGTATAATGAGAATCAAGGAAACAAAGAAGTAAACAAATCAAAAGGTTATTGAGATTCATTGATAGGAACCAAAGGAGAGGAACTATCTAGAGTCACATCTATCACATGAGAAAACCCCTCAACAACAAGACTCACCATAGGGGGAAAGAGAAGAGGCCCAACATCCTAATAAGACTTGTCATCTTGATAGGAACCATTGGCTAGAGAGTCAAAAACATTAATAGTCAAATGATGTTCACGGGCTCACCTCCACCACATAATCATGCCCTTGCACTAAGAGAGTGGACAATTAGAAGCTAGGTGGTCAATCGCATAACATCATCTACATTTGAAGGGGGGAGTCTCATAGTTAAGAAATTGAGTCTAAGGCATCCCCCACCATCAAAACAATACCCCAAGTGAAGAGCCTCAAAGATATCGATGTTCACTAGAATCCAAGAAAATGTAAGGTGACCCATGTAAGTGATAGTAGAGTCAACATTCAAGAAACAACCAATTGCATTGCCAATGGCCTCATAATAAGAGTCCTCTCAAAACTTGAGTGAAATATTTGGAATCCAAACCCATATTAGTCTAATATTGAGATGTTTACATAGGTGGTTGAAGGAGATAAAGCAAGACTTAATCAAGAGAGAGTTTTCTCCCTACATCCATAACCTCTCATCAAGTACCAAATCCATTTCCTTAGAAAAGGTAAAAGTCACTATGAAGAAGCCCTTGGCATAAGGAAAAACGATCGATCTTCCCATCAATGAGAGGCTTCCAAGACTCCAAAATCTAATTATGTAATTAGGAAGAGAATGCAAAAAATTGTTGAATATGCAAACCAAGCCTCATCAAAGATAATTCTTTGTTTTCAATCATATCATATCCATAAACCACCACAAGGGAGGATTGTGAACAACGAAGGGGTTGTATTTTCTCATGCTACAAAGGGTGGGTAGGAACCCACAATCCAACTATGGTCATATATGATTTTTAGTGACCTAACCATGAAGCATTACTCACACCACCACTAGCACGACAAATAGGAGAGAACGCAATCACTCGAACCTACAACCTAACTCCATCACTATCCTTGGAGACCAAACCACCACCATCAAGGGAATGGAGGTTGAACAAACCAACACCATCACAATTTGAGAGCAACAAAAAAAGAGATTGCAAGAGGCAACGATGACTTGGGAACCCTATTGGCATTCAAGACCAAGGGAGATGCAGTTGTCAAGCTTGTACTAATGCTAATGAACAACCCAAGAGCATTTCAACATGGCAAGATTTGTAGGATAATATTTTTTAATTGAGCAGTAGGGTTTCAAAACAAGTCACAAGCACCATCATTGGTGAGGAAGAGATGGATGTAAACTAAGTTACATATTTTCCTTCACTTTGTTTCAAGTTAAAAGAGAATAATCTAAGCTCAAATGGAAAGTGACAAAGCCACTCAAATCTTATGTTAGGTTTATAAAAAAGTGGCTAAGGAGAGATTAGTGCAAGCTAATGATGGCTCAACCATCCATAATTTTTCCTAGCATTCAAAACTTTGGTTTAAGTGAGTTAATGTTCCACCTCATAATATCATATAAATGGCAAGGCTTTTGAGATTTTCACCCTAACATGGATAACACAAAGTATTATTTTCATAAAAACTAGCAATGTGATGAAAACTACACCTTCCATAAGTGGATATAAATTCTACCCATAACTATAAAAGTGGTATAAGTGAAAGTGAATTCCACTTTCCAATGAGAAGGGGTGGCAAACGCATCTAAAAGTTCCACCCAAAGGGTAAATGTTGATTAGGTGTCTATTATCTCCTCTCAATTTGACTGTCATAAAGTTCCACCTAGGATGCAAGGGAAAAGTGGTGCAAACAATTAAAAACTCAGTTGTTTCTAAGGTGGCAACATTATAGAATTATTCTACCAAAAAGGAAATATGGCATTCAGTTATGAAACCTCCACCTAATTTTATAAGACATGACTAAACCACACTTTTGTACTAGCTTTGCCACTTAGATTATGTGCTCAACACTTTAAAACATGGCAGAAGTGAAGTTGTGCATTCAACATGGCCTAGCCACTAGAAACCTCTACCCAATCTAAGAAAATGTGGCCAATGTGTCTTAAGCATCTACCCAAGTGGGTAAAACCATTCAAGAACACTACCTAAGTAATTTAAGTGGCATAAGTAGCCTTCTATAAAGGAGAAACATGCATCTTTTAGTGAAAAGAGTAACGTGTACAAGCACTTTGGACTATTCTATGATTTAAAAGTCATGTATGACTAAAGGTAGCACCTGAGTGTTAGAAGTCAATGAATATAAAAGGCGTGGATGTCATGATAGTGCACCTCAATAGGATTGCAGGCTCCTCTATCAACAAAAAGTGATGTTTTAAAATATATATGATGATAGTTCCACGTTTAAGCATGATGGCAGGCTATATATTTTCATTGTGCTCTTGATCTCAAGCATTTTTCATTCACTAGTATAGCCAACACAAGAAGGGTTTACATGGCAAACTGATAAAAGGATTTTTTTGCTAAAAAGGGATTGTGTTTGATAGGTATTTGCAATGAGAGGAACATGTTTCAAATATCGGTGAGAGCAAACAATATGTCATAAAGGGAAAAGTTCCCAACGCACAAGCACACTAAAAATTTATCGTGTTCCTACTCCTAGACTACATTTTGCCTTTGCTCCTAGGTCGCATCTTGCCTCTACTCTTGGGTCTGTGGATGTTGTCCCTGGTTTGATTTCCCTTGTTGAGGAAATCCTGCCACGTGACTTCCCTCCTCTGGTGCCACTCCTTACCCGTTGATTCTACTCCTGTGGTGACTAGTGGAGCACCTCTTATTGATCCAAGCGGCTCTAACCGCTTCTCTCTAGTGCTTGGCGTTAGGAATTCATGTGCTAAAGCTACTCAATTTAGTTTTTTTTTGAGGATCTCACCTTCCGTCAAGATCAGCTCTCCTTCTTAGCAAGAGAAACCTTGCAATGCTCTTCTTCTTCCTCTATTGCTATTTGTGGTCAAGAGATTTCAGATAATAAAGAACACTATAAACGTCATGTTCTCATTTGCAGATGCAATGGTTTTGGCCTTCTTTCCCTAATTTGAAAGAATGGGTTATGGATGCTTGGAGACTCCTCATTGACCATAGGATTGAACTCTATCCCTATGTGCGGGGTTTTTTTGTGGCGTCCTTCAAATCAGGTGATGATAGGATGAGAGAGTTGGGAGGGTAGGGTTTGGTTGTGGGGAAAGAACTCCCGCTCTCAAACCTTGGTTTCCATCCTTCAACCCTCTTATAGAATCCTTAACTATTTTGCATATTTGGATCACACTTCCAAATCTTCCTCTTCAGTTTTGGGATTTTTTTTGTTTTGAATCTATCAGCAATGCTCTAGGTCATTTTTTACAAGAGAATGCTACGTCAATTAATTATGGCCATACTATGTTTGCATTCTTATGGACATCGACACCTCTAAGGGTCTATCCAAGGATATTGTCTTGCTTGTTAGGGACAAATCATGGGCTCTAACACTTGACTATGAGGATCTCTCCTTTCGTTGTAGGATATGATTTGCTATCAAACACCTTACTTTGGATCACCCTAGCTCTCAATGTAAGAAAGGTGAGATGACTTGGTGGAAAAATGCCCAACTTGAGCATTTGACAATTGGTGATTTTTCTCTTTTGAGGATGAGGCATTAGAGGACTTGGCCCCAAGGGTTACAGTGACTTCTACAATTCCTAACAGGATGTCTTCGTTGGGCCCTATTTTGACTGATACACCTTAGACCATTTCAAATCAACAGATTTGCATCTTGGCCATCTATAATTTTCATCCAACATTAGAAACCTTGGTTTAGGTGGATTAATGTTTTGCTTGGTAATATCATAAAAGTGGCAAAGTACTTTGAGATTCTACTCTTGCATGGATAACATGAAGAAATATCTTCCTAAATCTTTATCCCAAACTCATGTTAGACTGTTGGGTGAGAGGCCAATTACAACAAGGTCTAGTATGTTTAAGTAGGACCGCCAAGGTCCTAGCTTTATCTTTTGTTTATAATTTTTTTTAGCAGCTTGACTACAATTGCACCTGACTCTTCTTAGTCTAGTTGAGTGGTTTGGTTTGTCCCATTGCTCATGGTTCATGTTTCATCTACCTTTTGGATTTTTTATTGTACAAGGGTTTGAGCGCTTTCAATACCACTTATCAATATCAAAAACATGAAGATCCACTTAAGTCATGAAAAACTAGCGTGGGGTGAAAACTCTACCTAGCATAAGTGGATACAAGTTTTGCTTCAAACAATAAAAGTGGCATAAGTGAATGTAAATTCTACTTGACAATAAATAAGGTTCGAGGAAAAGCATCTAAAAGTTCTACCCAAATGATAATTGTGGCTTAAGTGTCTATTATCTCCTAATTTAAGTGCCATAAAGTTCTGCCCAACGTCCAAGGGAAAAGTGGCACACATTTAAAAATTCCACATGTTTGTGAGGTGGCAACATGGTATAATTATTCTGCCTAAAAGGAAAGATGCATCAAGTGTTGAAAATACTACCTGAGTTTATAAGACATGACTAAAGCACACTTTTTTGTAGTAGATGTGCCCCTTAGAATCTACCTAGCACTTTAAAACATGGCAAAAGTGAAAAAGGTGTGCCCTCACGATGGCTTAACCATTAGAAAGCTCCACCAAGTTTAAGAAAATGTGGCAAATGTGTCTTAGAAACCTCCACCTAGGGAATTTAAGTGGCATGTGTAGCATTTAGGCACACTGAGAAACATGAATTATTTTTAGTGAAAAAAGTGCCTTGTATAAGCACTTGGATTATTTGATTGTTTAAGTGTCTTGTATGACCAAAGGTAGAGTGTGAGTGCTATAGTTGAAGAACATAAAACACATAGATTCAATAATAGTGCACCTCATTAGAATTCTAGCCTCCTATAACAACAATAAGCGATGTTTTCAAACATGTATGATAGCAATTATGTGCTTAAATATGATGGCATGCTATACATTTTCACCATGTTGATTTCAAGCATTTACCATACGTTGGTACAATCAAAACAACTATAGTTTTGAGCGGAAATCTCTTGATAAAAGGGTGCCCTGTTGGAAAGGGGTCATGTTTGATAGGTGCTTACAACGAGAGGAAAAAGTTTAAGATTTCCAACCTCTCAAAGTTGTAGAAAGCAATATTCAGATTGTTTATGGTTGCATCACTCTACGCTTGGATGATGGCAACATCTAAATCTTTTGCTATAAACTTGTTTTCATACATTTATTAGCAAAATTGGCAATCAAGTGCAACATTGATGGTAGTTATGTTGGGTTAGAGTTTGTCAATAAACCCCAAGAAGCAATTCTCACTTGGAAAAATTGGCTTAGTAACACCTTGTGATGATCATGATTTCAATATTATTCAAATAGATCAATAGATTTTGATGCACAATGTTTTCAAAATCATAGTGGAGACTTATGCATCAAAAGTTCTAATGTTTAATCACAACCATTTCTAACAATGGCCATTTCTATTGTTCTATTTTTGGGTAAAAATGAAGGCTCTTTTTAGGTCTTTTTATTTAGTTTCATTTTATTATTTGTTTAAAATATATTTCCTTTAAAATTTCTTTGTTTCACTCTTTCTTTGGCTTTTAGGGTCTTCTATTAAACTTCATTTCTTGAGGATAATTAATTATTATGTTCAAAACCTTAAAATCAAATTCATGGTAACCTATAAATAAGTTCCTTGGGCACAAGTTATTCTTAATGGCAGTTGAAATGAAGTTTATGCAAAATTATCATTTGCATATTTAATTCGAGTTTTTATGAGTTTGTGTCAAATTTTAAGTGGATTAAAATGAAGAGCGATGTTAAGATTTATATCAACAATATTATTCACTTAATTAACTATGCACTTACTTTCATACATATATTAGCAAATTGACAATCATGTTAAATATTGATGGTAGTTATGTTGGGTTAGAGTTTATAGATAAACACTAAGAAGCAATTCTCACTTGAAGAAAATGGCTTATTAAGATCTTGTGATGATCGTGATTTCAATATTATTTAGATAGATAACAGTGATGGGGAATGTTTTCAAAATCACAATGGAGACTTATGCATCAAAAATTGCTATGTTTAATCACAACCATTTCTAATGTTCTGTTTTTTGATAAACATGGGGACTTTTTTAAGAACATTTTGTTTAGTTTCATTTTATTATTTGTTTAAAATATATTTGCTTTAAAGTTTTTTTATTTCTCTTTTTTTAGCTTTTAGGCTTTAACTTCATTTCTTGAAAATAATTAATTATTACTTTCAAATCCTTAAAAGCGTATTCATGGCAACCTATAAATAAGTGCCTTGGGCACAAATTATTCTTAATGGTAATTGAAGTGAACTTTATGCTACAAAAGTTATCATTTGCATATTTGATAAGATTTTTTGTGTGTAAAATTTTAAGTGGATTAAAACAAAGAGTGGTGCTTAGCTTTGTATCAACACTATCTTTCACTTAAGTAACTGTGTGCTTTTAAGGGTTCTTCTTTCTTCAATGTTGCATTGTGGTTTGGTGTTGGAAGTAGCTTTTGTTCAATTCATTGGATATATTGGTCTCTATTTTCAGCAAATTAGGAAGCATTCATAATTTAGTTTACTTGCAAGCTACGATTCATTAAAAAAACTCATTTTTGATAAAAGAGCCTTTTAAGTCTTGTGCTCAACCTCAAAGATCCAAAAAGATATGCAAAACCCCATTGACAATATCATAAAGAGTGTATAATTGTGAATCTTGTTCTTAAGTTTAGGTTTAGGAGTCATGTTTAGTTTTCATGGAGCTTCCATGCTAATTTGAAGAATGGTTTATCCTTGTGTGCTATTTTATTTTCTGTTGTCTTGAAAGAGACAAAAAAAAATACTATCAGTCTATAGAGAAAAAGACACATGAAACTACACAACTCAATGCATCAATCTCTAGCACGTTACTTGCCAAGCAAACAAACTCATGAGTTGGGCGAGAACTTACCAAGTTTGCAAATTATGGCCTATGCTATATGATAACTTGGCTCATTATGATTCCAATACTGCCATCAAAACTTGGTTGGCCTGCATTAGCATGACTGAATCTGTCAAAAATGAGTTAACAATCACAAGTCCCTAGGTGGGTGCATGCCAAATGAAAGACTACGAAATTAGGAATAAAGTAATGCATTGAAAAAGTGAAATATTCCCCCTTAATTTTTTCCCAAAATTCAATACACAAACTAGCAACCAGTCACTAATTAGCGTTAGCTCCAAAAGCAAATCAGCATGGAAGTAACTCTAACCAAGAATGTTCACCAAGATCCCAATGTGGGCGAGGTGATAACATATGGTCAGAGGATCATTAAGAGTAAACTGAACTGAAATTACAATTCATCTGCTGATGCAGACATCCACAAGTAGTGGGGATACTCCACTTATTCATTGGGTGAGATTATTACATTATTAAAGGCGGCAAGCCAGCCATTTAAATCCTCACTTCCACTTATTAACGTGGGGGGAATACAGTCCACACAACCACTTATTTAGTGGGGAGAAACTTACAATTAAAGAAAGATGATTATTTAAACTCAACTACTCAATCGTGGGAGTATGAAATTTAAACTAATTGCAGCAAATAAAATAAATAGTTGTTAATACTACTAATCAGCGTTACAATGAATTAAACAGCTGCAAATAAGAAAGATATGCTTTCAAATCAATCAATGGTTAGAGTAACACTTCCTCTAACTCTTACAATACAATAATAATATAAAAATGAAGCTCAAACCAGCACTATATCAAAAACTAACAAGTCTGATCAGAAACAGAGAATACAGAAAATCAAACCAGCAAGGTTAAAAATCACCGAATTGGACACAACTTCTTCAATTCAGCTTCGATTGACTCCAAACAGCAGCCAAATGAAGCCAATAATCTAGGCATCCAAACTCCAACCATCAAATTGTGCCAAAACAGCAGTAGAGACTTGGCACGAATCCCAATGCAATCTACAGTGAATGGTACGGCCACCAGAGAAGTCGACCTCACTTATAAAATTAGATACTTGGTATAAAAATCTGATTCCTTGCACAAATGGGCACCCTCCACAGAGAAACGGCTTGGGCTAATACCCAGAATGAAATAAATTTCAGAGGCGAAGCTATCAGCAGAAGTTCGCTTCGGCCATTGTCATCAGTAGTACAATCATAATATAAACCAGCAATCTATCTGTAATTAAAATCTGAAATTAAGCACTATCCACAATCCTGAATGAAGCATGGTCTTGAGAAAACTTTCTAGGAAGCCATAGTTTCAGGCCTGAAGAAAGAAATGTTTGCTAAGCTTCCCCTTAGCCAGGTTTGTTAAGCTACCTCTCAGCCAGGTTCTGGATTTAGTCCAGCAGCATAACTTTGCTTTCCAAAACATAACATTCATAATCAGTTCTTCACAAAACAACAATATATAAGTTTCGATTGGCAAATGAAACACTTCAAATTCCAAGAAGTTGAATCACTTCAACTTCCAAAAGGGACGCCACCTTTAAGCATTTACTTTTTGAAATAATAAAACATTATTTAACTTCCCCTTTAGGCGTCCATTTCCATATTGCAACAATAAAGCATTTATTTAAATCATTAAATGCTCAACATGACCCCTCAATGTCCCCTCTTTAAAACAACATGAAGTTATTAAGCCTAGGCATGGGGTACAACTGAAAAACATGAAATTGACTAAGTATAAAACTCAATCCATGGAGATAACCAAAGCCAATGTCAATACTGAAACTGATGGTTTAGCAAGGTGACTTGAGTTGAACTGTTGGTGATGCCACTGCCAAAATTAGACTTACTAAAAATAGCCAACTTGCTATAAATAGTAAATTCACATCAAAACCAACAGAAAGCCAAACAGAACACTGAACTGTAAAGGATTGAATTGCTGCTAGACAGATACTGCTAAAAAATAGACTTGCTAAAAATAGCAAACTACTATAAATAGTCAGTCTGCACAACATCCTCTGAACGCCAACTGAGCAGTATCACGACTTACTATAAATAGTAAGTGTTTCCAAATATCATTTGAGCACAAACCTTTTACATGCAAACCCTCGAAAAAACATTTGAAAGAGGAAACCCTAATTTTCTGCTTCAACTTAGCCTACGGATTTCTGGAAATAGGCTAAATCCAAATGAAGAGCGTAGGGCTAAAATGGGAACATTACAAAAAGCCATGAAGAAATCAATGCAATCTTTGCTAGGTTGGAGACTCCTTTTTAGTCGCAAGTGACCCATACTACTCGTTTTAGATATCCCAAAAAAAACACAATGGAGAATTTGTTTGATCTTAAAGTCAAACATCACCTTGTATGTTCTAGTCGTAGACCCTAGAAAATAAAGAAAGGTACAGGCATAATAAAGCCAAAGTCTACCCATAGGATATTGAAAGGTGATCCAATAGCCATATTCTCTCTAGCCAAGTGACACCACTATAGTGGAACAAACCAATCCAATGCAAAGCAACCGAGCCAACCACCCAAACAAGCAATGAACAAAACAACCCAAGGTCATTGCCTACCAATTTAGCTTGTTGAGCACAAACCAAACAAACGAGCCAAGTAATCAAGATGGATTAATAGGAGCGATGGGGTCACCTAAGCGACCAACCCTTGAACCCACTACCCACCCTCTTTGTACTGAGTGGGGCACCACCAATCGGGCTCTTTACCAAATGACCAGAATACAAAAGAATCCAGGCACCCACCCCAACAAGCCATGCAAAGAGCCAACCAAACAAAACAACCAAGCCACAATTTGTGCGAGGGTTGATGCAAGCAACTAACCGAGGGCCACTTTCTACCCCCTACCTAACACATACAACTACCCCTACCTGACACAAGCAACTAGACCCTCAACCCATTGATAATTGAAATTTATTTCTGTACAAGTACAATCTAATGTCATCAAGCAAACACAATGTTAGCAATAGAAAGGAAAACATGACCTATATCTGCTTCCATATAGCAGTTGCATACATAAAGTTGGAGCTTTTCTATATAGTAGAATAGTAATAAAGACATATGATAGGCCCTTGCCACCTCTGCCCTGTAAGAACACTGTGCTAAGTATTTTATTTTCCATTATTTTGCAGTAAAAAGGTATTTTATTTTAGGCTTGGCTATGTGTATCATTTGCAGTTCCTGAATATGAATGTTTTTGCATAGTCTTGGACGTACAAAAAAGAATTATAGGCGGCTCTAAACATGCAATCAATGTTTCCTTTAGTGCCCAATTGTAACCCAACAAGATGTAGCCAAAAGAGTGCTTGCCTTTGCTTATGTTTATCCAAAAACCTAGGAATATGCATGCTATTTGGGGAACTCATGTAAAGAAACAAAGTTCCTTGGAAATCGAGGAGCACCTGCTGGAACTCTGCTAGTATATTATTTTGCAAAACCCAAATGCTTCTGATAAAGCCAATAATTTGGGAATAAGGCATAAAATTACAAACCTCACATCAATTTTACATTTATTACAAATTCCAAATACCACACTCAAGGGAATGCAAATGTTCATTTACTTGCAGTGGAATCCAGAGGACTATGTCAATAAAGGGCTCTGCTGATCGATTATAAATTCTTCCGGCAAAACTTAATGTCAGACATAGAGGTCAGATCTCAGACACTAACAATTGCTCTATAACCACCTTCTTCAAGCTGTTTTGCCAATGAAGCATTTCCAGTTTTCACAATGAGACCATTCTCCTAAGCATACCAAAAAATTGTAATTAGAACTGATAAAAAGGATTTGCATTCACATTAGTGTTTCCCTTAATACCAAATTAGGAACTCTTTGGTTAGTTTGGTGCTTCCACTTACCATTATGTGCACATATGTAGGCTTTATATATTCAAGAAGGCGCTGATAGTGGGTGATCATCAACACTGCATTTTTAGGAGTTAATAATCCGTTTACAGCCTTTGCAACATCTTGTAAAGCATCAACATCTAATCCAGAGTCAATCTCATCTAGAATAGCCAAATCAGCCTCAAGCACCTAAGAAAATAGAAATCAAATTCAGTCAAACACATTATTTTCTGCATAAAATATTCATTGCATTCAAATAAAGTATTTATGATTGCATAAGGATGCCTGACTGCATAATTTTGTCAAACCAATAATATTCCAAATGCAAACAAGATATTGTTTAGTTATCATTCTTGTCTGCCATTAAAAGTAAAGGTTAACATAAACCATCTTTAGTTCTTAGTTAAAGATTTTAAATTTTCACAGTTAGAAATAATATCACATATCTGATACCACTGCAATGTTTTTCGTTCTGATATATTTAGTCTCCACTCTTCAGGGAAATTACATGATCAATAATTGAAGGTGGCCTATCTTTAGTTCTGTCCTTGAAATCAAAGGTGGTCTATTAATAGATGTTGTCTGCCTATTCAATTATGTGGAAGTAAAATAATTCTTTTGCTTTTTGATTAAATATACAACAGTATTATCATAAAAATACTTATTAGGTGATTTCCCCTAGAAAAGTTGTGAATATCCAAATCACAAAGAAATCCAATAGAAGACCAGCAAAACTATGCACCTATGTTCAGATAAATAGAAATAAATAAATAAAACACAAGTCAACATATCAGGCTAAAAGGCAAAGGAAATCTGCCTGAAAGAACAATGTCAAAGAGCTTTAGTGACCCCTGCACCTGAACAAGGCATAAACTTGCAAGTTGAATTTTATATTCATAAACAAAATTTCCAATTATTCAATGTGAAGAGCATAGCCCACCCCTCTTATGCTTCAGCTATGGTATCTGGAACAAGATTATTCCCATCCTATTCTAAAAACCGCTTAAGTTCTGCTGATGTTTATCCTGATTTCAATCTCTCACAGAAATTACAGAACATAACCTGCTGGCTGCTAGTGAATTATGTTTGTATCAAACATCCAATATGCAATAAAATTATAAATCATAGGAAAGACACAGAAAACATCAAGTCATATAAAGTTCTGTTCCAATTTCATGTGATAAGATATGTCATAAGGTAGGAAAAGGCAACTACTTTAGACATTTTTTGCTAGTTCCTAAATTTATTTTTTGAGAACTCTAATGGCAGATAGCTATGTGGAAAATTAACAACTGTGAAGTTTCTTATGCTTTCCTGAAATATTCCGAGCCAAATTTTTTACTTTTTCAAATTGCAGATTACAAACCAATGCACCCGTTAAGGTTAGCAGCTAAACCAAAATGTGCTGAAGCAACTCTAACCAGAATGTACACCAGGATCCCGATGTGGGCAAGGTGTGAGCATTGGTCAGAGGATCTAAATCAAAATGCTTATGCAAGAACTCTAACCAAGAATGGCGCCGATGATGGCGAGCATATGGTCAGAGGATCCCTGAATCTAATGTACTGAAAGCACACTCGACACCAAGTATGTGCTACTCACTCCAATACGGAAATGAGGCGACCATATGGCGGAGATAACAGAAATTACAATGCTTGAAAGAAATAACTATAATGCTGAAAGTACTCGACACCCAGAATGTGCTTTCTAACCCAGAGTGGGTAAGGAGCTACCATAGGGCGGAGATAAAGAAATACAATTGCAATTACAAAATGTAAATATGAGCATTACAAAACATGATTAAGCAAGATGAAAGAACTGCTGTCAGTACTACTGTCAGCTTACAAAATGATAGAGAATTCGCTTGCCAAGAGCATAGGAATTTGAAAGATTAGCATTACATCATATAAGAACTCTCTGTGGCTTGATTAGAGATGCCAGTTCAATAAATCTCTCAATGATCAAATAATAATTCTGTTTTTCCACAAATCTGCACTTTTAAATTAAAAACCAGCAACCTAGGAATTCACTCATATGCTCATATCTCTCTCATTTCTCACCCAAATGATCTCAAATCTAATGCAATAGACCCTCAAAATGATGGCGCCTAACTTAGTAATAAGAAATGGCATCTAAAAATGGTTATTAATTAATGACACGGATCCCGAGGCACTCCAGAAAGTGCGCCCTACAAGGAATGACGGATTTGCTTTATAAAATCATACGCTTCATATTAAAATCTGCAAATATTCATGAAGGGTCGCTTCCAACAGAGAAAACCAATGAGACAATACCCAGAACGACTCTTTGTGTATTTTATGACTTATGATTAAAAACATCAATCTGCTACAATGAATGTGCAACTCCAGAAAACCACTAATATGCATAAAACTGATTTACATATCCTCACAAAGACTAAAAATGCAGAAATCTCACAATAAAACATTCAAACTACACTATCTCACCACTAGTCGCTATCTTTCAAGCGAGAAGCAATGCCCAAGCTAGGAGGCCTTCATTCCTCGAAGCAATCCCAAAGCCAATCCGGCAGCATAACATTCCTGTAGATAAAAGATATCCAAAAGAGAACCCAAGGCTGTCTTTTATAAGTTTCTGTTGACCTTCCTTGAAACCCTAACTTCTTTTCCAGAGTCAAAACCCTAATCACAAGAGATGGCGTCCTTTTCCATGCATCTTTAATTTTGACTTCATTTAATTAAATTTCTCACTTAAATAAATGCGTCCTCCTTAAGGCTTAGTTTTGACTTTGATAAATTCAATATAAATTTAATATATCCTCAATGATGGCGCCACCCTTCAAGTCCACCTTTTAAAATAACATTAAGTTATTTGACTAGGCCAAGGTGATAAAATAACATTTAAAATATAATGTTATTTTTAAGTGAAATGAGCTTATCTCTCCAAAACTGCATTCTGAAGCCCGAAACTGAATACGCCACTTGAGTCAACTGAAGGGGAAAGTCAACTGCCTGAGACCAACCTGTTTACTGCCAAAAATAGAATTTACTAAAAATAGTAAATTCCTGGAAATGCTCAGAAAGCCGAGATGAACATACCACTGCGAAGCTCTCTGAAAACCCAGAAAGAATCCGCCATTGAATCCACTAACTCTGAGCAAGGACATCCTTAAAAATAGGAAACCCTAATTTTACCTTCCGACTAGCCTTCGGGTTTCCAGAAAAAGGCCAACGGTCACTGGAAAGGTCAGGTTCGAGAAGGGGACATTACATTTCCACAGATAGCTTTTTTGTGATACATCTGCATTATCATAGCAATGGAGGCTGGCATCTTTCATGTCTTACTAAAAATAAAGCACATGCATGAATCACAAACTAACCTTCCTATCTTGTTAACTATTTTGACTCTGAAAATGAGAACAATTGCTGCTCACGTTCATTTTGAGATTTAGACTTCTTGACAACTCAAAACTCTAAAATATCTTGGGATTAAATACTCTTATGAACATAATTATCATGCAGTGTCTCTTGAATGAATCGTGGAAGTTCTCCAAGATGTGTGTGGGGAGGGGATCCAAAGTCAAGGAAATTATTCCTTTCCCTAATGGTGAAATTTTCATATCACTGCTAATATGCAATTACATATCAACAAATATCACAATCTTGTACAAAGTTGGACTCTTTCCTATACAGTTGACGCTATCTCATTCATTCCTACACATTTTCCCATACATTTCATATTTACTGCACCTCCCATGTCCAGACATCCATTTCCCACACAGATTTTATCTCTCCCTTGTCCTGGGTAAATTCTGCGGGAAGTGATCAATCCCACACCACACAGAACTGACTCCAAAAATTCAAAATTTTGAATTTTGATGATTCCCACCATGAACCAACTTGGTACACATTTTGTGTGATTATTGCTATGTAGTGGCATTTAAAGGAATTCATTTGGACATTAATTCACATCCAAGTATCAACCAGAATTCATTTAACAATCATTTGCATAGAAGGAGCATTCATCATAGGAATCTCAGTTTGGAGTACTGAAAAGATTCTAAACTGCATCAAAAGTCATCCAAGGACGTTTGCACACTTGCTTGTTATTTGCCACCTTTAAGACCTGGCCATTTCTAGGTGATTAAACTTGGAGAACTTGACCCTAGCAATCTGGCAGCCTTCCCAAAGTATTTCTAAATACCACCAGCCCTTAACAATCAGCAAGGAGCATATTTTGAGGTAGGTTGAAAAACAAAGGTACAAAACCTACCAAATCAGATCCACAGACCACAGGACAGATCCACACCCACAGAAGTGACCCAGATCTAGAAAATTGACTCAGAAACAACTGCAGTTCTGCATAGAATTCCAGGAAGCACAGAGAGCAAGGATATTAGTTTTTGCACATTAGAATATTCAAATCTGCATTGCATCAAAGCTATTCATCCACATCCGTTTATAGAGGAGCTAAGTACATTCCTCCGTATTTACTTTCCTTCAATTGTTTAATTATCTAGTCTCGACAGCCACATTAATTGATATAGGTCGATTGTGTTGAGTTGTATGCATTTCATTTTATCAGCCTAGATTACGCTTAGGGAAAGGTTGTTTTCCTATATATTATTTGGTGAGTCCATTCGATCTTACGCCCCTAGAGTTTGACCTTGGATTTTATACCTTCTCTGTTTTAAGGTTTCAGATCTGTCATTTCTGATTGGATCATTATTTTTTAGATCTTGCTTGGGTTTTATTCCTATCATTCCTATGTCATTGATATGTATTTTCTCGTAGGGTTTGTGCTCTATCATGTGATATCACTTTTTCCCACCCTATGCACCCTTGGCTACCTTGTCAGGGTTTCATTTTCAGATCTAAAGTAACTCTGATATTTGTGATTTCTAAATCTAAAAGTAAGTTTTTGTGCCTTATTTTCCCATCTTTCATTGTTTTGTTCATGCCATGAGTTACTTATGATCCTAATCTTTCATCAAGAAGGGTGCTCATTGTTAGTTTTTATGATCAGATTAGATAGTCAGAATTTAATTCAAAATCAGACACAATAACACAGCATATACCCTGGGAAAACCCTCCACTTGAGGGAGAAATACCCAACAACAATATATCACTTATATATTGAATGTCAACACAAATGTCTCCTTTACAAAGAGGCCGATATGAAGGCCAATTAGAAGCACCACAATCTGATGCTAACACAGTAACAAGGTAATGCAAACTGCTGATAATAAACTCAGCTTTCCACAAAATATCGATCTGCACTTGATGACAAACTTGGACTTATATATATCAAACTTGTGATGAACAAAATGAATGAATGTGAAACAATGAAAGACCATCGAACATATATACAAGATGAAGGGAGAGGTCATGACTCTTCAATACTACAAGTCGGCCTTCTTGAAAAGTCGTATCTCCAACACACATGAAGTCGGCCTCAAGGAATTTGCAACTCCTCATAAATTCGTATCTTAGCAATAATTAAATATTAAATAAATGAGGTGCCTCCTCATAACGGATATCATCATAAATTGAATAGCCAAAGGCTATTATTTAATTTATCCATCGATGCAAGGGAGATCGGGCTGGAAGATAATCCCAATGCTGCTCAATAACATCAACACTCATCTCTAAACCCTACCATGGTTGCCCAATCTAGTGAACCTGAAATCTATTTGAATGCTAATAAAGAACATGGAGGATTTTGATCATGATGAGAGGAAATAGAGGTGCGGAAAACACTTCCTACACTAATCGAGGAGAGGTATGTGCAAATAAATTTAATCTTTGCAGTTACAAGAAAAAATACATAAGAAAGCATACCGTAACACATTTTAAATGGGAAAAACCATTTTGGAAGAAAAAACCAACTTTCCAATAGCAAAACCAATTCTATCATTCAGCAACAATGGTTACTGTTAAACTTATGATCAGATTAAATGCACAGAAAATTAATTCAAAATCAGACACAAATAACACAGCAGATACCCTGGGAAAACCCTCCTCTTGAGGGAGAAAACCCAGCGACAATATATCACTTATATATTGAAACAATAATGAAGTCACTTTTACAATAGAGGCCGAAATGAAGGCCTAACACATGCACTCCAATCTGATGCAGTGGAATATCAGATTGATGATAATCTCAGCCAACTATATAAATCGATCTCCTCTCTATGATAAACTCGAACTGCTTTAGTAGGAATTCGCACTTCAAAGAATAATATCAAACTTCTCAAATTGATGATAAACAATGTAAATGCCAATGAATATATATACAAATCAGAGATGAAGAGTCGTGTCTCTCCAAGACAAGTCGGCCTGAATAGAAGGACGAGTCTTAACAATAAAGCATAACCAATCGCAACTCTTCAAGAGGTCGGCCTCATAGCAAATTGTGCCTCCTCAATGAATGATGTGCCTCCTGAATTCGCGCCTCCAAGTGAAGAGATGTCGGGCTTGATAAATAGACGACTTTCAATAACAAATATTAAATCTTGTTTAATGAAATACGTGACTCATCAAAATGACTTAAGTCGGCTCCAAGAGAAAGAAATATAAGTATAATTTAAATAGCCGTTTAGGCTATATTTCAATTATCTTCATACTCGGGTCTGGAAGAAGCAGCCCGTCGCTGCTAGAACATCAACAATTAGAATACAAAATCTAGGCTATGCCTCTACAAGATTACCACCAACATGTAAATCTAGGGTAAATTCCAACAACATAACACTACCTACAAAATAACCATTGCTAAACTCCATCCCTAAGCACCAATATATGGATGAAGCATAAACTAGAAACTATCAAATGGTTTTGGAAAATGCAATGTCCCCTTCTCGAGCCTAGTCGATTTGGTGACAATTAGCATATTTTCTAAGTTCCTGTAGGCTAATTGGTAAGCAAAAGGAAACTCCAAAGTTCTTGGAGGATGCAAGTTCAATATTTCAGGTTTTCTATTCTTGGCAATGACCCCAGTTAACGGTATTGATCACAATGACACTTTTAGAAGTGTACTCAGACTCTTGGGGTGCTCTCCAAACTTCTTGGAGAACATGTCTAGTTTTAGTAATTCTCTGAGTTGGCTTCGATCATATTCCCATTGCTTCAGTTTCTTCACAATGTGATCAAAATTGGATTTCAAAGTCTTTGCAATGCTTTCCGCAACACAGGTGAAATATTTAAAATATGCACTTAAGTTTCTAATGTTAATTGATAAAATATTTGCTAAAAAATGTCTAATATTTTAATAAGAATGTCTAAGTTGTCAGGTCCTTTGGTTTACACCCCCGTACTCGGGTGGGTTCGATCTGGGTGTGGGTTTGGGGCGGGTCTGGCCCCAGGTACACCCAGGGTTCCACCCAAGACATACCTAAACAAACCCGAGAGAACCTATGGCTGAGGCCGCCTAATAAAGCAAAAACCTAAAAAAAACAACTTTTCAAACATAAAAAATGTTAGATTTTAATGATCAGATTAATGCACAGAAAATTAATTCAAATCAAATGCAATAACACAGCAGATACCCTGGGAAAACCCTCCTCTTGAGGGAGAAAAACCCAGCAACAATATATCACTTATATATTGAATCAATAATGAAAACTCTTTTACAATAGAGGCCGATATGAAGGCCTATTACTTGCACCCAAACTAATGCACTATAATAACAGATAGAGACAATCTAATCTCAACCAACAATAAGACAAAACTCCTCTCAAGGATGAACTCGATCTACCTGATATAGAACTCGCACTTCAATGAATATAATCGAACTTAACTTGATGATCAACAATGAGGATGCCAATGAATATATATACAATATAGAGAGGAGGACGACTCTTCACAATCAAGTCGGATTACATAGAAGAATGCAACCCTTCATAAAATCGCGACCCAAGGAGTAATGTCGGCCTTAATAAAAAACACGTCTCTTCATTTTAATTCGAGCCTCTTCTAAACAGCATCATTAATAGAAAGACGCATCTCTTCATGCATCTCATGTCGGCCATTATTAATCATAAGTATATAATTCAAATAGCCATTAAGCTATATTTGAATTATCTTCACATGTTGATCTGGAAGAAGCAGCCCAACACTGCTAGTAACATCAACACTCCCTCTCAGCTAGGGATGATACTTCCAGCTGCACAAGACATGTCATCTCAACGTGATGTCTACCACTATGACTACATTCATAAGTGGAAAGGTAGAATATCACCTCATCGTGATATCTGATATCATCTCAACATGATATCAACCATAATGGCTACAACCATGTATGGTATGTACAAGTGTTCATCACTTGCGTGATGTCACCTCAACATGACTTTCACCATGGCTCTCCCAGAGGGTGAAAACAAAAGTACAAGAAAAATCATCACAGACTCTCTCACGTGATACTGTCATGGAGTCACACACATGACATCCATATGACTCTCTCAAAGGGTGAATCAAGGGATTTCACCTCGAACTTCTCTTTAAGAGAACTCATTAACCAAGGGATTTCACCTCGAACTTCTCTCACAAAGAAGAACTCGTTATCAAGGGATTTCACCTCGAACTTCTCTCACTAAGAAGAACTCATTACAGAGGATCACTGATACTGACACTCTTTCTCAGTTAAGGCTGCATTCTCCACCATACCAAGCTTATCTTGAAAGTACACAAACTTTATTCTGGAGATAGGCTTGGTGAGAATGTCTGTCGTCTGCTCATCAGTGTTGATATACCTCAACTGTATAGCCTTCCTCAATACCATATCTCTGATATAGTGGTATTTGATCTCAACATGCTTGGTTTTGTCATGAAACACAGGATTGACAGAAAGCTTCACACAACTCTGGTTATCACAATGAATGATAGTAGGCTCCATTGTTTGTCCAAACAATCCTGCAAGGAGCTTACGAAGTCACACTACTTCTCGAGCTGCCATACAAGCTGCAATATATTTTGCCTCTGTTGTACTCAATGCTACAGATGACTGCTTCCTGCTACACTAGAAAATCATAGCAGATCCCAAACTGAAGCAACATCCAGAGGTGCTCTTCCGATCTATGACACACCCTGCCCAATCAGAATCAGTATAACCATGCAGCTCCAAGTCCGCATTTGAAGAGTATCTCAACCCATATCCAACTGTGCCACGCAAGTATCTCAGGATATGTTTAGCTGCAACAAGATGTATCTGTCTCGGCTCACACATGAACTGACTAAGTGCACTCACAGCCAAACAGATATCTCGTCTAGTGTTAACTAGATACATCAAGGACCCAATCAACTGTCTGTACATTGTAGGATCCACCAAGTCTGAACTAGCTGCAACCTCCTTCAATTTATGTAGGTTGGTCTCCATAGGTGTGGACATGGATTTGCAATCCATCATACCAAACCTCTTAAGTATATCAATGGTGTACTTCCCTTGACTTAGAATCATCTCATCTGGTTTCTGCCAAACTTCTAAGCCAACGAAGTAATGCATAAGCCCAAGGTCTTTCATCTCAAACTCAGAGGCCAACTCTTTCTTACATTTGATGATTAAGTGCTCTTCTCCAGTAAGAATCAAATCATCAACATATAAAACCAAAATCAATGCTTCACCATCAATTACCTTAACAGATTAGAGTCAACATCATTCTTCAAGAAGCCCAAACTTGACAGGTAACGATCAATTCTTTCGTACCATGCACGAGGAGCCTGCTTAAGACCATACAAGGCCTTCTTCAGCCTGCAAACATGAGACTCCTTCCCATGTACCTCAAACCCATCAGGTTGCTCGATATAAACTTCTTCCTCGATCACACCATTTAGAAAAGTTGTCTTCACATCCATTTGATGAATCTTCCATCCTCTAGATGCAACAATGGCAATGATGGTTCTGACAGAAATATAGCGAGCAACAGGAGCAAATGTTTCTTCATAATCAACTCCCTCTTTCTGTGAAAAACCACGAGCCACGAATCTTTCCTTGTACTTCCCAATGCTCCCATCAGCTGCATGCTTGATCTTGAAGAGACATTTCGAAGATACCACAGATGTGCCGTCGGTCTAGGAACAATGTCCCAAACATCATTCTTGAGAATTGATTGGTACTCCTCTGACATAGCATCTCTCCAAACCTGTTGACTGAAGCTTCCTCCACACCAGAAGGCTCAGACTCAATACTTTGACTCATCAAGGCAACATAACTAGAGAACTTATGTGGCCTTTTACTTTCTCTGAATGTACCTCTAGGAGTGCGAACCTTTCAGCCTCTTGCATAGTTTGCCTGGCCCATAAAGATCTTTTTCTCCCAATTACAATGTCGGTAGGTCCATCAGTGGGTTCCAAGGGTTCAATTCTTCCTTCGGTTCTGAAGTCTCCCTCTGAATCTCAGAAGTATGGTCAACTTCCATATCCTGAGGAGACTCATCATTGTCAATCTCCACATGAGTTCCCTTGGATATTCTGAATGCAATATCTTTCTCGAATGTGACATCCCTACTGATCTCAATCAACTTATGCCCTAGAATATATATCCTGTAGGCTTTTGATGTCTCACTCTAGCCCACGAATATTCTTTCCAAAAGGCTCCAACTTTGTTCTCTTTTCCTTTGGAACATGAACATAGACAGGACATCCAAAGATCCTTAAATGACTAACCTCTAGCTTCTTTCCTGTAAAGGCTTCTTCCAGAGTTATATTCTCCAAGACCTTGTGAGGACTTCTATTCTGAACATATATTGCAGTCCTAGAAGCTTCTGCCCATAAGAAGGTTTGCAGATCCTGGTCATGGATCATGGCTTTTGCTGCTTCCACAATCGTCCTTTCTTTCTCTCTGCAACACCATTCTGTTGAGGATTATAGGGGACACAGAACTCCCTCTTAATCCTAGCATTAACACAAAAATTCTGAAAGCTGCCAGAGGTGTATTCTCCTCCATTATCAGATTTGAGGATCTTGATTCTTTTACCGGAAAGATTCTCAACCACAGCTTTGAACTCCTTGAACCTTTCTAACACTTCCTCAAACTCTTTAGTTTTCAAAAAATAAATCCAAGTTTTTCTAGAGTGGTCATCAATAAAAAGAACATAATACAAGAAACCACTCGAAGAAGGAACAGACATAGGTCCACATAAATCAGAATGAATAAGGTCTAAAATACACTTAGATCTACTTTCTCTACTATGGAATGGAGCTTTTGAATTCTTACCCATAGCACATCCTTTGCAAGTTCCTTCATGCTCCTGATTGAACTTAGGAAGTCCCGTGACCATCTTCTCCATGATAGGTAAGGCTGGGAAGTGCAGGTGAGCCAATCTTCGATGCCAAAGATTACATAAGCTTGAAGAATCATGAACTAATGCCTGTAGTGGACACGTACATAGCCTATAGAGGCTTTCATGTCTAACACCAATTACTTGAGCATCCTTGAAACTGGAATTCTCCATCCACACAAGTACTTTGCCTTTGGAGAAGGCAACTTGATATCCTTTATCTTCTAGAGCTGAAATTGAAATGAGATTGCACTTGATTCCTGGAACATAAAGAACATTGCTCAACGGAAGTGTGATGCCGGAATCCAAATGAAGAGTAGAGGTCCCAATCCCTTTCACGAAGTAGCTAGCATCATCTCCAATAATGACTTGTTCGGAAGAATCTCTCTCCACCAAGCTTGATAGTTGCTCCTTAAAACCAGTGATGTGTCGAGAAGCACCACTGTTGATCAGCCAAGTGTTGGAGTTTGTAGGTACATTGCTTGACAATGCTGAATAGAACAAATATTCACATGAATCCTTCTGCGGAGAAGCATCATCAACATCTGCAACGGTGGCTTGTTGCTTAGGTCTAGATGGACAATGCTTCGCAAAGTGGCCAAACTTATCACACCTAAAGCATTGGATCTTGGACATGTCTCTCTTCTTCTTGAAAGCGGGAGCACCATCATTTCCCTTATCTCGATTCCTCTTGAAGAATCCTTTCTTTCCATCTTTTCCTTTCTTCTTCGAAGCTTGGGAGGCGAGAACATGAATATCTTCATTGTTTGAACTTTGACCAATGCCTCTAGCCACCAACCTTGATTCTTCTTGAATGCAATCAACCTTCAAACGATCAAACTTAGGAAGTTTGGATCTTGCACTGATTCCCTGAATGTAGGACTCCCATGATAAAGGAAGACCATTGAGAGCAAGCATGGTCAAGTCTTTGTCATCAACCACATGACCAATTGTCGAGAGCTGATCTCTCAATTCCGAAATCCTCATGAAGTAAGCCATCACTGATTCTCCTTTCACCATCTTCACATGGTGTAGTTGTTGCTTCAGTGCAAGTGCCCGGCAAGTATTGTTGATTTCGTACATTTCTTCCAATGTTTTAAACATGTCTCTTGCTGTCTTCAACTTAGAGACAATAGGAACGATATGATCCTTAACGGAATCAACCAACATTTTCATTGCCTTGATATCTTTCTTCTTCCACTGCAACTTCTCTTCTTCATCCTCGGGTTCAGGAACATTGGACTCCACAAACTCACCCAAGTCATTCTCTTGCAAGGTAAGCATGATTCTGAATCTCCATGATGTGAAGTTGGATGCTCCCTCAAGCCTATCCTCAATCTTAAGACCATTCACCATCTTGACTAAGGTAGAGATAGACAAAGAAATATAAAGAAGAGAATAGAGTATCGCTGTAAGAACAAATCTGATCATGATCTTCTCAAACCTGGCTCTGATACCATGTTAGATTTTAATGATCAGATTAATGCGCAGAAAATTAATTCAAATCAGATGCAATAAAACAGCAGATACCCTAGGAAAACCCTCCTCTTGAGGGAGAAAAACCCAGCAACAATATATCACTTATATATTGAATCAATAATGAAAACTCTTTTACAATAGAGGCCGATATGAAGGCCTATTACTTGTACCCAAACTGATGCACTATAATAACAAATAGAGACAATCTAATCTCAGCCAACAAAGCGACAAAACTCTTCTCAAGGATGAACTCGATCTGCCTAATATAGAACTCGCACTTCAATGAATATAGTCTAACTTAACTTGATGATCAACAATGAGGATGCCAATGAATATATATACAATATAGAGAGGAGGACGACTCTTCACAATCAAGTCAGCTTACATAGAAGAATGCAACCCTTCATAAAATCGCGACCCAAGGAGTAATGTCAGCCTTAATAAAAAAACATCTCTTCATTTTAATTCGAGCCTCTTCTAAACAGCATCATTAATAGAAAGATGCGTCTCTTCATGCATCTCATGTCGGCCATTATTAATCATAAGTATATAATTCAAATAGCCGTTAGGCTATATTTGAATTATCTTCACATGCTGATCTGGAAGAAGCAACCCAACGCTGCTAGTAACATCAACAAAAAATACCATTAAATGCCTCGGTCGCCCTAAAAGTGAAATGTAATATGCATCTCAACTCATTTCACAAACACGAAAGGCCACAAACAACATTTTTTGCCTCCAAACTGCCATTGTTGGATTTTGAAGGTTGTGTCATTATTTTCAAAGGTGAAAGCTGTGAAGGAGTTAGACCTAGAGCAACAAGGGAGAAATAGCTGCACAAAGAAGATCTAACCATCAAAGGTGAGTGAATCTTTCATTTTTTTCAAGTTTTCAGTAATTTTTTTGAAAAAGATTTTTTTAGTTTACTTTTTTTGGTAAGTTTTGAATTTTTTTTAAACTTATGCATAATAAGAGGTTATAATGCCAATTTTTTCTTTAAAAAATTAGTTGTGTCGTTAATTTGTAATGGTTTTTTTTTTAGATTCATACAAAATGGCTGGTAGTTCTAATAAAATGGCTGGTAGTTCTAATTTAGTTGGCTTAGATGCAAAGAGTCAATAGAGATATGATGCATCGTCACCTCTTTGACGACATATGACAATGATTCAACAAATTCCCAGTGGTGGGGGTTATGTCTGGGGTTGTAGCCAATGTGGAACTCAGTATAAGAGCCCGTACTTTTGAGTGAAAGCTCACTTATGCAATATTCCTTTACAACGAACAAAAGCTTGCCCTGGGCCAAAACACCAAATATTGGCTTATATTAAAGAACAAGAGGACGCTAACATGGCATGTAATAAACCAAAGGCTATTGCACATCCTCTTGCCAAGAGAAGCTTGCAAAGACCTCCTAGTGGCTTATCACAACCGGCTGGCCCACATCCTTTCATGCAAATGGCGCCATCTTCTAAAGGAGATAATGTTTTGGTTTCACAAAAAAGAGGCCCATTGGAAAATGCCTTCAAAAATTAAACGAGGGAGATTGCAAATCAGAACATTGCTTGTTGCATTTATGGCATGGGCTTCCTTTCAACCTTATTAGATCACCTTATTCGTGGGAAATGGTGACAGCCATTTCCAATACAACTTCTGATTATGTTAGTCCTAGGTATGAAAAGGTGTTAACCACCTTATTGGCGAAGGAGAAAGCTTTAGTAGAGGCATCATTGAGAGTAATCAAGGATACATGGCCCATAACAGGTATTCCATCATTTTTGATGGATGGAAAGATTGCAAAAAATATCATTGATCAATGTTATAGCAGTGCCCCTGAAGGGGTGATGTTTTTGAAGGCAATTGACTGTGAGGCAAATAAAAGATGAGAGTTTTATTGCCAATATCCTATAGAATCCATTGAAATGGTGGGTCTAAAAATGTTGTCCAAATCATAATGGACAATGCTATAAATTGTAAGGCAGTTGGGTCTATAGTGGAGGGTACATATAGTCACAATTTTTGGACACCATGTGCAATCCACTCACTCAATTTGATACTGCAAAAGATTGGCACACAAATTGAGTGGGTCAAACAAATCTACATGGAGGGCGACGAGATCCAAATGTTTGTGACTAATCATCATATGTCACAAGGCATCTTCAGGACCTTCTCCAAGTTGAAGTTGTTGAAGGTAATTTAAATTTGATTTTTTAATATATTTTTTAATTTTTTATTGTTGATTTGTGACATTTTTTATACCCGTACCCAAGGAAAAAAAATTGTCATACCACTATACCCATACTCGTACCTATATCTACACCCATATGTGAACCAGTAACTTGGAAAAATGTTTGTGTACCTCAAAAGTGGACGCTTAGGAGAGATAAGGGGATTTTTTAAACATGAAAAGGTATTTTATATTTCAACAAGGTCTTTTGAGGTAAAAATGAATTATTATGAATTTTTTTAAATTGTAATTTCCCTCCAAAAACTATAAAAGGAGGTGCTAGGGGTTCATTTTGCATATGCTGATGAACGATGTCGTTAAGTTGTCAGATTAACTTGGGTTCTTCCACAACCATTTGAGGACAAAAACCCTCTCAAGATTTCTAGTTTCGGATTTGAAAGATAATCCCTAGCTAGACTGGAGTGATTTCATTGTAGAGATCACCATTGTGCTCAAACAAAGTTTTCAGCTTTGGTCTTAATCATGGAGGTATTCAATGTCCTCTAATTGTAGACATTTTTGGTGTGACTGATGAACTTTTGCAGAGTTTGTTGAATGTTTTGGAGACTTCTAAGTGTTGGTCGTACCATCTCCCAAGCAGGTCGTACAACAGTAATTGAGACTAGTGTGGGGTTTCCTTGCCATAAGCACTGCATTATGGAGTGATATCTTTCATTGATGGGTGGTGCCTAGCAGTTTGGAGTGCATTTGCACCATTTTCTAGTGAGTTTGAATGCTGATAGTGTTTCCAAGGGGGTCGTACAGTGGTACAAGTCATACCATACTTACCGTAATACCTGTGAGCTAGTCGTGAGAGTCTAGGAGCAAATCACTGCAAGTTTGAAAGCATTATCACTTGGTTTGGAGTCATCCTTGCTGGGGAAGTGTTGAGAAAGTCATTTTTTGAGGTGGGCATTGCTGTTTAGAAGGGGTCTGGGGGTGATTACCTTGCTTGCTCAGACCTGCAAAAACCTTTTTCTGAGTGTATCAGACTGCTACAGCAATTACAATCAGTTATAGTGAGTTTTCAGACATGTACCTATGTATACTAGCACCTAATTACAAGGTATAATAATTATTATTGCAACTTAGGTGATGGGCTCATGATTTGCTAACCTCTTGGGGTGTTACAACAGTTCTTTTCATATCAGCAGTAGCTCATTTCATATTGGTGTGATTTTAATTGAGCTAACATTGTAACACTAGATGGTAGTACCGCCAGTGAGTTTATCTTGTTATTACTGATACTGACCCCACTGAATAAGTGGCCTTATTGTAATTGCTCACCTCTGGGAGGTGGAAGAAGCATGTTTTAATGATTTCAAATATTGTATAAGCTTTCCCAACGAAAAGTGGAAGTGTCATTGTAATTCTCGCTGGATAAGTGGATGTTTACCTTTCTATATTGCATATTCATCCCACTAGATAAGTGGTTTGACTGGCTTGTCACCCAATGCTTCCTTTTAGCTGTTGATTTCAATTTAGTTGTAATCTTGACACTGTATGCTCTCACCTTTCCCATCCTAGGATCTGGATGATCAGAAAGTGGAAAGGAAGTTGTTATGCTTTTCGTTTAAAGTTGAAGCTAACTATTTTCAAAAAAAATTGGGGGTGGTTGTTACAAAAAACTATGTACAATCCCAAAGGAGGTATGGCACCCAAATCCCATGGCACAAATTCCATCGCCTCCCTTGGTCTTGGTGTTCTAGGCTATTTTTGTCATACCTACACTGTCCTTTTGTCATTCCTTGTCATATTTGTGTTGAAAATGTTGTCACTGATGTCAAAGGCCAATTATGGAGGGGAGTTTATTAAATGCATAAATTGGTTGCCATCAAATGTCCGCCTTCCTAAGGTGCAAGAAAATCGGAAGTAAAATAAAATAAATAAATTTGCTGCTAAGGGCCAACCCTTAGACTCTTGGCGCCCTTCGCCGACCCATTCATGGGAGTTAAAATGCATTTAAAATTAAAATAAAAATATTTTACTTGGGCTGACCTCATGGAGATGAGCGCCCACCTTGGTGAAGGGAAATATAAATAAATAAAATGCTATCTTGGACGACCTGTATCAAGAGTTGCATCCATTGGATTATGGGGTGCATTTGCATATATAAAAAGGAGTTCATTTGGGGTTCAAAAGTTCAAGCAATTCA
Organism: Sequoia sempervirens; assembly: GCA_007258455.2. Taxonomy (NCBI): domain Eukaryota; kingdom Viridiplantae; phylum Streptophyta; class Pinopsida; order Cupressales; family Cupressaceae; genus Sequoia; species Sequoia sempervirens. Next base: position 43,281 of record VDFB02337183.1, read on the forward strand.
TTGAACATTATTCCTATTCATAGCAGACCTTAGAAACAGATCTAAGATGAATGCTAGAGCAGAATTGAAGGTGAATTATTGCAGACATAGGAGCAGAATTTAAGGGCGAATTATTGCAGATCTATGGGCAAAAAATATTGAAGATTACAAGCAGATTTCAAGAAACTTTTTGAGTAGATATGTGGACGATCAGATCTGTTTCAAGAAGAAGATCAAGCACTTATCACTTTATTCTTTTGGAGGTTGGTTGCTCGCTTTCAAAGAGATTGGTGTCTCTTGCTGAGTTGGTGCTCAGTTGTGGGGATTGGTGTCTCCAGTGGGTTGGTGCCTACGAAGTTGTAAGAAGTTTCCTATAAAAGCAATATTTTTCCATAGTTTTCTCCCACAAGGGTTTCCACATAAAATCGTGTGCGCATCTTGTGTTCTCTATTGTGAGATTTTGCATGTGTGGATACTTTGATTATTGCTTTATGATTGCCAAAGTTATAAATTGAAAAAGTTGGTCTTATACTGATTCACCCCCCTCTCAGTATAAGTGTGTGTGTGAGTGTCTTTTACAATTGGTATTAGAGTCAGGTTCCTTTGAAAAAGCCTAACCACTTGAAGGAAAGATCTTAAGAACACACATGGCAAGTCAACAAGGGTTTTCCTCAAGCCGAGCACCACTATTCAACGAGAACAACTATGCTTTTTGGAGTATGAGGATGTGCATTTATTTGATGGCTCATGGATTTCATTTATGGCAATCTGTTGTGGATGGCTATGTGGCACCATCTACTCGACCAATGGATCAAGTTGAAAAGAGGGCTAGTGAGAACAATGCTAAAGCTATGAATGCAATTCTAAGTTGTCTAACTGAATCAGAATTTGTCAAAGTTATGCAAAGCACATCAGCAAAAGAGATGTGGGATAAGCTTCAAAGGACTTATGAAGGAGATGACAAAGTGAAAAAGACAAAGCTCCAAACCCATAGGAGACAATTTGAGAGTTTGAAGATGAAGGACAAAGAGAATGTTGCTGCCTATTTTCTCCGCGTGGATGAAGTTGTAAATACCATTTGTGGTCTTGGAGAAAAGATTGAGGATGAGGTTATTGTGCAAAAGGTTTTAAGATCTCTACCAATGAGATTTGATGTGAAAGTTTTGGCCATTGAAGAAATGAAGGATCTAAACACTTTGAAGATGGATGAGTTACATGGAATACTTACCGCTTACAAAATGAGGATTGAGAAAGGAACGTCATCAAAATGTGAAGCCGCCTTCAGAGCATCAAGAAGGATGAAGAACAAAGGACCCATATCAAGTGAAAGTTCAAGTGATGAGGAAGAGGCTAACTTTGTGAAGAAGTTCAATAAAGGAACTATCAAGCGAAAAGGTAAGTATACTCTTAAATGCTTTAATTGTGGTAATATAGGTCACTTTGCTGCCAAATTTCCATAGGTTGTAAGTGATAGTAGTGAAGAAGAAGTATATTATGACAAGGAAAAAGGCAAGAAAATTCATTATAATAAGAAGTCCACTAGAAGGAAATCTGAAAGGAAGAAGAATTTCCGAAGACACAAGAAGAGCCTATATGTTCAAGAAAGCAATAGTTCGTCCAAGTAAAGTGATAAAAGTTTCTCCAAAAGTGATAGTGTCATAACCCCGAAGAAGGAACACGATATTTAATTGTTCAAAATACGTTTTTTTTTATATATTTAAAACATATACCAATGTGAAGTTGTTTTATGCATAATCAATTAGCTTTGATTAATATTAAATAAATGGAATAGTCGATTTGATAATAGGTTATTGTTTCTTAATTTAACATCAGCTAGTATTGTAAACCGATTTAATTATCTTAAACATGACTTGACCCAAATATGTTAAGGAAAGGGCACAAGTCACACCCCTAGCAAAAGACACATCCTAGGGGAGAGAGACGCCATGTTTCAATACATTGAAATAAGGGAAGTCGAACAACAGTTCAAGGGCATGAAGGACGTGTGAAAGACTGGAAGATTCACGGCTCAGGTGAGGTTTCTCACTTAGTTTTAATATTTAGATTTCTACAATCTGACATAATCATTGCTGCGAAAACCTTGGACGCCCAAGCATCTAGCCGAGATATGTGTGTTATTCAGAATGATCCGATATACCTGGAATTAACCTTTCATAACCATTGAATCTGAACATAGACTCATTATAGACATTGGCCCTGCATTTAAGCGGATTGTACAATCCGTGGCTGACCATAGGCAGAATGTCCATTTCCCCTGTAAATACAATTATGTAGATCAGAGGACTGCATCCTTATTTGACTGATTTCTGATTTCTGTGAGTTATATTCATATTGGACTAACATGTGGTTCTGAAGGTTGTATTACAATGGCATCATAGGACAGGTGTATCTGATGTTGTTTAATTCAGTTCTGCATACTGGGACTTAATGAAATAGTGTATATGTATTAAACTGAACAAAAGTATTGGACTGCATAATCTATAGAATATGATGACTAATCTACGGACATGAATACTGTTGTTTTTACTCCTGCACTTTGATGTATTGTTATATTGAAATTCATTCTCATGCTGGACTCCTTTTCATAACACAATAAATTAAAATGCAAATAAATTGATGATGGCTGCATCTCTGGAAATTGTATAGAACTGTCTGCACTCTGATTGTAATCCTACCAGGAGAGGTGAGTCATGACTTAAGAGGTTTGTCTAAAAACCCCACTCAGGTTTCGCCCCACAGGCCCAAAGCAAGGGTTGGGCACTCTGCCCCACAGGCCCGAAGCAAGGGTTGGGTCATGGAGGGGTGGGGATTCCACCCAGGCTTTCTACCCCGCAGGCTCGAGACAAGGGTTGGGCAATAGGAGGTGGTAGACCTTAGGCCCCTTAAGGATTCCCCTCTCCTGATGGGCTGCACAACTCTTCTTGTGTTTTCAATCTGCAGTTATTATTATGTCTAATTTTGGATGCTAGATATTAAGGCTAACATATAGGATTGTGGAAATGTTTACACATGGTGATGCAGGTATTGCTACAGGGTTGAGAGTAGAGTTCCAAATCCCTATCAGCCAGCAACTTTAGAGCCAGCCCGGTAAGGGAACATCACAGATAGAGAAGAAATTCTCTTCATGGCCATGGAAACAAATGAAGAAGCTCCAAAGTGCGAAGACAAAGTGAGTGAAGAGATCAAAAGTGAGAAACATAGTATAGTAGATCTTGAAGAACTTATTGTTGCCATAGACGAAATCAAAAGACTTAAGAAGCGAAATTCAAAGTTGAAAGACCAAATTCGAGAAGACAATGAAAAGTTCGAAAAGATATATGGATTTGAAGGCTCAAGCAGAAGAAGCCAAATGCATTGAAGATGTTTAAAAGATCAGATAAAAGCAAAGGAATCAGAATGTGAGAAGCTTGAATCTGAAATCATTTCCTTGAGGAAGGAGCTAGAAAAGACTAAAGATCAGCTCAACAGGAACATAAAGTTTGATAAAAGTTTTGAAATATTAGACAACCTTATCAACTCACAAAAATCACCATTTATCAAAAGTGGCCTTGGTTTTGATGGCGAAAGTTCACAAACTACAAAGAAGTTGGAAAGTAAGAATTATGTTGCGGCCCTCAAAAGTTCCAACAAAGAGGAGGTGAACAAAGAAGATAATAAAAGGGAAGAAAGCAAAAGTGAGGCGAACAAAGAGGAAAACAAAGAGGATAATGCCTCACAGTTTCGAAGAACTAATAAGAACAACCTCAAATGGTCCTTTCCTCAAAGGAAGCCCCGCACAACCAGGTTTCAATATTCTTTCCATGGTTATTGTTTTTCATGTAATCAGTTGGGCATAAACCAATAAACTGTGGAGTTCACATAAGGAATGATTTTGAATTCGCAAAGAGGACTTATAATTCATTTGCTCCTCTAATGGATTATAACATCATATGTCATAAAAGTGCAACAATTTTGGGCACACAGCACGTTTTTCCAAAACTATTTTTCCTAAGCCTTCGTGACACAATAAGGAGAAGGATGTCTGTGACAAGAAAAAGATTGAATCAAACAAGGTTTGGAAAAAGAAGAACGAACAAGAAATGAAAGAAAAATCCATGCTTGTACAAGCTGCACTACATGCTCAAAATGAGAAAAATAAATGGTATGTTGGCAATGGTTGTTCAACCCACATGATTGGTGACAAAAGCAAATTTCTCACTCTAAAGAAAGTAAATGAAGGAATGGTGAAATTTGAGAACAATGCTATGGCAAGCATAAAAGGTAAAGGCACACTTAGTCTAGATAATGGAAGAACTAAAACTAAGGATGTCTTATATGTTGAAGGATTGAAGCATAATCTCCTAAGTGTGAGTCAATTGTGTGACCAAAGGCACACTTTCATGTTTCATTCTGGAGGATGTAAAATCATGAAAAATGGAAATTTTGATAGCCGGTGCTTATAGAACAAATGGTAATCTATACGTTTTCAATGAAGTCAAAAGTGGGAAATGTTATATGGGGCAAGAAGATGAGAGTTGGCTATGGCACCTAAGAATGGGACATTTGAACTTTGATAACATTGTGAAGATCAGCAAAAATCAAGCCATAAAAGACATGCCCAAGATAGCAAAGCCTTTGAACATCATTTGCAAACAGTGTCAATATGGCAAACAAACAAGGACAAGCTTCAAATCTAAGGAGTATTCTACGTCGAAGCCTTTGGAACTTGTTCATATTGATTTGTGTGGGCCAACAAGGACGAAAAGCTTGCAAGGTGTAATGTCCCTCTCCCGATTATCCCTAGAATTTTCCTACAGATCACAAATTGTAGCAAATTAGGGTTAGGATTCGTCTTACCAAATAAATATTTCTTTAATGATGCAATCTGGGGTTTGAATCCTGCAACCACCACATGAACAATATATGCAAAATATATATACATTTATGCTTACTTATTAGAGTTAGGCAATTACATCACATCCATAGATTATCAACAATGCAAACATATTAGGATTTTGGGATAAGGGACATGATGGGTCCGCCTGAAGCCATTTCCATACCGAGCCTAAGAGGGTGTATACCACAGCCCTCTCCCTTGGTAGCTTGTACCTACATTCTCCATCAATTTCTCAACCCCCTAAAGACACTTGCCATCTTGTGGAATTGGGTGGGGGTCGTAAGTGGGAAACTTGGCTCTCTAGGTAAGGGACCTCTGGTCCTAGGCGCCATTACGATCAACTCTAGAATGTCCTACCTGTTGGTGTACGTTTTATCATCCACCGAACACACAGAATAAAATGTCCAAAGACACTCTATCCTCTCTTGAACAAAGTCACTGCATATGCTAAGATTGCGAGAAGATCATATTGCGACTCCAAGGTTTCTTTCGTCAGGTCATGACATGTGGTAAGCTCAATGGGCGTTGTGATATGCTGGTAATACACAAAGGGACTTACGTTAAAGAATTCCTCACAAGTTCGGGACTTAGACGGATTTATCATTAAAGGCTTCTTCGGTTGAGACTTTCAATTTGAGATTTCAAAAAAGTGTAAAAAGGATAAGGGTTTAGAAGTTCTAATCTATCCCTAGGAATTCAAGAGATGGTAAAGATCGAGTGAAACGAATAACCACGCTTTGTTTCGCCTCCCTGGGACAACTACGCAAAGTGGGTGCAATCTTCAAAGGGTGTGATTATAATTTTCATGCCTCGAATAAGACCGAAGTTAAGCATCCACAATCACAAGCTCAAGCTAACTTTACGCATCGAATGAAAATCATCCATCCGAAGAAAGTATGAGCAATGTTTCACCATCAATCTATACTATCAAATCTTGCATTCACTTAACAAACATTCAAAGCAAATTCTATTTTAATTGTAATCTAATTCTATCTAATTCTAATCTATGGTTGAAGAAGTTATGCAACCTTGCACACCACTTGACAACAAAAGTGATTCAAAGCAAATCATGCATAAGAGCTTTTATTATCAAAAGTAGCATAACGCAACAATTTCATACACTGTCTCCACACAAATGAAAATGAGAGTTCACAAGTTTATATAGAGTTTTCAAGAATAAATGAAAGGCCAAGATTAAATCAACATCAACGGCCAAGATTAATACAAATCAACCCTAATTAGGGTTACCCAAAATAACATCAGTAAACAACCAGTAAACAGAGAGTGAGGTGGCAGTTGGAGCTATCTTCAAGGGAATTCGTCCCTATCCTCATGAGTAGCAGTATGCTCGACGAACCTGGACACGATCATGACGACTTCCTCCATCATGACTGGTGGCAACATGTTCATCCTGAATTCCAGTCCGTCCAAGTCCTCAGCGTATCTGGCGAAGGCACTCGCCCATTCCAGCTCTTGCTTCAGGAAAGCATCCCTGATAGATAACAGATTCGCCACTTTTGTGAAGTCCTGCCTCAGAATCGCCCCTATGGTAGAGAAAAAGATTTCCTGAACTTTGCTCTTCAATCTTTCTAGCTGCATGTCATTTTCCTAGACAATCTCTCTATCAAACACGTCTGCAACTATGAGGTATATCTTTCTCTAGATTTCTTTGATTTGTTCCTCCACTTTGAGCCCATCAGCCTTTACCCTCTCCAAAACCTCGCTCCTTATAGTCAATGCCCAAAACCAATGATGAAAGTCATAAGCGGCTCCTGCAGCAATTACCTTTCCCTCGACCAATTCTTGCTTTGGGACACCCTTCAGTACCCTGAGGCATGGAATGAGCCTCTCCTGAATATCCGGGAGGTTGTCCCAAACTTTTGTCATGTCAGCCAATCTAGAAAGGAAAGAGGAAGCTTGTCCGTAGGCAAGCGTCAATCTCTCCATGAACGAAGCCGCTTCTATGCCCTTACTTGTCATCCATTCCTTGGCCTGCTTGGCCGTGACCATACCTTCTTCTACATCCTTGGCCATCTCCTGTGAGGAATTGAGAAGAGGAGGAGCTATTGCATCACCCTGATTGAGTGGTTGGGTCAAATGTCAAATATACTCCTTCAGGCGTTCGACCTCCCTTTTATACTTTCTTTTTCGCCACTTCCTTTTCCAGTCTCGCCTTGATAGTTGAGACTGAGTTATCCAATTCTTCCACCTCCTGGCATTTTGTTGTTGGGCCCAAGTCTATAGTGGTAATGGCGTATTCCTGGGGAGTGATTTCATCTTGTGCTTTGTCAACTGTTGGTACTGCAATCTGTATGGAACGGTCGCTGGCCTCGTCCCTCTGAATCGTGGAAAATTTCTTGCCAGGCTTCTTCACAGCAACTTGTTCCAACCTTGCCAAGAAATTTGCAGTATCTTCTTCTTCCTGGATCTCAACTGGTGCCTAAATCTTCATCCTTTCCTTCAACCAGTCAGGAATAGTAGGCTGTTCAATACTATCTTCCTCCTGAACATTTTCTGCACTTGGAATATCCAAAACTCCTCTAAGAGCGGAAATCATTCCCTCTTGGAATTCATCATTTTGGACGTCCATTTCATTATCCGAACCCAGTACTTCCATGCCCATAGGAGATGGGGGCTCATCCTCATCCAACTGGATTGGCTCATTGTTTCTCTCCTGAATTGGAGAAGGCATCATCATCTCAGCCAAGGATTCGTCCGCAATGGCCACTAGTTCATCAATGTTTCTGGAGGTGGCAGAACGAGATGGCTCCACTCTCTGTCTCTTCGGAACAGGCTCTGCATTTGTAACCACTTCTTTTCTCTTCTCAGTAATCTCAACCAAATCATCATTGTGGGGTGCGCCGGCATTGGAGGAGTATGACTCTGTCTCACTCAGCAAGTCATAAGTGAGCGTCATTCTTTTCTGTCTCAACTCCTGGACCTACTGGTCGACCCACCACTGAGAATACTTAACCACTGGCCTCATCAACGTAGCAAAATCTGAATGCTCGGGCTCTAACCACTTCACGGCAGGAAGAGGCCAGCTCTCATCGAAGCACGGCTAGACATATTTTTCGTCGTCCTGCAACTGATCGGGCACCCAGCAAAGTTCGGTTGCTCTTATCAAATCCATCGACAGTCTAGACCACAACTTTTTTCTAACTTCATACTCGTCAGCAGCATTCGCCCAGAAGTCCTCCAGGTCTACTCTGTGTTTATATCTTTTCCCATCCACAGCCCGAATGTGATGATGAGGGTCAAAATTGGCCTTGGACCGAAAAGTTGTGAATGGATACCGTTGAATTTCCAGCCTGGCGCTTTCGGCTGCTTGTGCTAACGGATAGGACTCTAACATATTCCCAATAAAGAATGGGAAAGTGATGGCCGCCTTCTTACTTGGCCTCTGGATGTTCTGATAATCTTCCAGCTTTCTCAGGACTTCGAGCAAAATCATCCTATTTGTAGGATAGATAGGCAACCTGTAAGGATTTCCAGTGAATCCCTAGATCCTAATATACGTGAACCTTAGAAACTGGATAAACCAAGATCCGTATCTACTGATTAAGCTCTTGGCTTCATGACTCGGCCTCTGAAGTATTCTTGTTATATACATGAGGAAAGCATCATGCGCCCGCCTAAAGTGAGACTTCTCCTTGAGTTGAAGTTGCGGGTAGCAGTCATAAGACTTGAGTTCGTTCTCACCATTTCCTACTTTGCCTTTGCATATAAGTACTGAGTATCTGTACGTTCTGGCCAACAAATAGACGATGTATGAACTCATGTGGAAAGACTGTCTTCTCCAGATTGACTAACTACTCGTGGAGACTGTCACTAATCATCTGGGACCAATTGAACATCTTCACGTCGGAGGTGATTTCATCGATAAAATAATACATCCACGTCTCAAAATATGCGCCTTGTGGATTGTCGGCTATCCTGTTCAACATCAGAATGATATCTCCATAATCCTCCTTGAAGTCTGTCCGACGCAACTTCTTGGGCATTTTCTTGGTAGATGGTCTAGGTTTCTCCAGCCATGATTTATTAATATGTGTGACACACAATTCAGCTTGGCCATCATACAACCTTTTGGCATCCTCCTTGGTCTTATAGACGGTCCGATGGTGTGTCGGGATGCCAAATGCCTCCTGAATTGCCACCTCGCCAAGGTGAGCTAGAATCCTTCCGTTAGGTGCAACAATTTGTCTCTCTTGCACATCATAATGAATGGTGCATTCTACCATCAACTCGACACATTCCATTGCTGGCGGGAATCCAACTGCTTGGAAGATGCCATTCCTCACCATCCCTTTGGCAATTGGCGTCGGTAATCCATTGTGTCCATATATCCTCTTTTTGAACTCTGTGAAGTCTACATGTCCAAGATCAGTGTCTGCAATATTTTTCCATTTGGAATTGATCTTTGACTCTCGCTGCACTCCTTTACTGGCGAACTTCATCGACACCTTTTTTGATGATTCTCCCGGTGTGGTCATTAACCTGCAGTAAAACAAACATTAACATTAATATGGAGGCTTTAAACTATAATTTATTTCCGTGCCTTTTATTCGAATATTTACTTTCAGCTTATTAAAAAGAATGAATTTCTGCGAAAAAGCAAGCTGAAAGTAAGCGAACTTGATTGAAATTTCACCAAAACTTAGCCAGAATGACAGAATAAGACGAAAGAAGAATAAAATCTCGGCCAACCCAATTTCAAACCTCTAGAGTATACCCTGGCTGTGAATAAAATTCAGCTTCTGAGAGCTCAATCAAAAATCCAATGACAAAGTGCGCAAACTTGCTGAGAAGTCCGACTTTCAGCCAAGAATTAAATTACTTCTACAAAAGTTACTTCCTCTAGCATAAAAATTTACTCCTTCTGAGAAAAATCGACCTTGCCTTGAGAATTCTTGCAATATTGAGAGAGATTAATTTCTCTTCAGCTGAGCTTGTGAAAAATGAGTTGTTGAAACTCATTATAATGCTGAAGAGTTCGATTTATTTTAGTAACTTCATCCTTTTCTCTCGATTTCGATTTGTTTTCTTCTCTTCAATTAGGCAAGTTTCTATTCTTTTCGAAAAAAACTTCATGGCAATCTTATCCAAGCGCCATCTTTAGCAAAATCTACTGATTTTCTCCAAGTTCAAAAATTCAATTTTTTTGCTAGATGTTTATCTTTATTTTCGAATATTTTGGAAAAATATTAAATGTCCAATTAAATTAAATTCGATTTTTTTTTTCCAAGTTTCAATTCATGGCGAAATTTTATTTATTTTCTCCTGGCGTAATGAATTTTCTTCCAAGACCTTTGTGGCAAATTTCATTTTCGTCCGAGGCATTTTACGTTTTTAAATGTCGGAAATAAATTATCCAAAGTGTTAAAATGTCAAATTTATTTCCAACCCATTCAATTTTGACCCATGGCCACTTTAATTTTACCTTGGCTAAATATTTATTCTCCAAGTTATTTCAATTTGTCCTCTAGCCTAGGTGAACTTTATATTTATTTTGCCATGTCTCATTTAGCCAACAAATATTACGCCAAATTTTATTTTCCTTATGCCATGGCGAACTTCCAAATTTCCTTGTCGTCCACATTTTCTCCATGCCATTTGACTATCTCCCCTAGGCGAATTTCATCAACACTTAGGCAATTTTTCATCCTCTTGGCCTAGGGCGGACATTCTCAGTGTTTTTCCAAGTGATCAATGGGTGGGCAGACTTTCTCCTAGCCAAGACATGGCATGGCGGACTTTGGGTTAGGCTTGCCATTTCTTTATCTTGACTGGGGCGGACTTCATGTGGTGCCTTCCACTTGTATTTATCTAGCCAAATTTTAATTTTCCCCCTCAAAGGTGTCCATACTTAGTCAAATTTTGGACCCTCTTGCAAGCTAGGCAGACTTTCAAACTTTTATGCCATCTCCCTCAAGGCTTGGGCGGACTTTCAAATAGTCTTGCCATTTCATCACCAAGGCTAGGGCGGACTTCATGTTGGCCTTGCCATGTGAGGGGCAGACTTGGAGGATGTCTTGCCATGTGAAGGGCAGACTTCCAAGCTTTCTCGCCAAATTTTCTTTGAGGTGGGCAGACTTCAAGACATTCCCTCCTCCATGCTTGGGCGGACTTCCAAGATTTTATGCCATGTCAAGGGCGGACTTGCCCAACTTCTTGCCATCTTTCATCAAGGCATGGCGGACATGCCCATGCCTTAGCCATTTTCTTCTCATGGGTGAGCTTGAAGATCCAGACTTAGGCGAATTTCTCCATGGATTTGCATGCCTTAGGGTTGATTTTTCATTGATTTTCTCATTCTGGAGGTCTGATTTTTATGAATTTTCAATTGATTTTTCCAGATTTCTATCTTGCTTTTCCATGCTTTTCTTTATTTTTTGCTTGATTTTTCAATTTTTATCATGATTTTTCATTGATTTTTCAATTTTTACCTTGATTTTTCATTGATTTTTCGATTTTTTGGCTGATTTTTGGTTCTAAAAATGGAAATGTTGACTCGTTGACCAGGGTTGACTTTCTAAAAATAGAAAAAGCAAAATCCCTAAAAAATAGGGAACCCAGTTTGGTCCAAGAATGCCAAAAATGAAAAAAGTGAAAAAGCAAAAATCCCTAAAAAATAGGAAGTGTCAGAATTGACTCAAAGCACAGGCGATCCTCATTTCCCGAACCTTCTAAGCACTTTCGTGATGTTTAAGCATTGTTTCGGGCTTGTATTCTCAACTTGGCTCGGATGACTCTCAAAAGACTGACTTGAAACTTTCAAAATAGTGACCTCATGAAACCGTTGTGCAAAGGCAAAACCCTAAAAAGAAGCAAACTACTGGGGGTCCTCATTTGCAATGGGGCGATGTGTGAAAAGGTCACAACACTACCTACTAGCCTCATTTACCCCTTTTGCTTACACCCAAGGCCCTTCCTACAAGGTGGATTTTAGACAATCAAGCATATCACATATTCTATCACAAGAACATATACTAAAATATTCTTTATTATCCATGAGCAATGTGTAAACATATGTAAAACAATGTTTGGCAGAAAATATCCAATATACCCCTGAATATATTTGTGTCTGATAATAATGATCTGCTGTGCTGGAATGGATTGGTTTCCCTTTTGATTGCTAATTTGTATCTTTCTCTCCTTCGATCGATCTGTTCTCAATATTCAGAAGATATTGCTTAAAGAGAAACAAACAGATTAGTTTCAATTGAATAATGACTAATAAGGAAGAATAATTGCTGCAAGCATCATCATTGCATAATCATATACAATTTATATATTTATATATATATATATATATATAAAAGAGAGATATACATATATTTATAATTATATATTCTTGCCATAATGTACTTATCTGATTATGTCTACTGCTATTCAGATTTCTGACTGATCCATATATCCATTCCTTCCTTCCCAGATCTGCTCAAACCTGTTCTTTATTTCAGATTTCTTATTGATTCTCCTTTCATGATTATCTGCTGTTCTGCTCAGGAAATCTCCTATTTTTGTTCCTCTTCCCCATCTCTATTCATTATCATCTTATATCTGTATTTTTCCATGAAATGATGCATCTCTAATAGACACAACCTTTACAAAGACATGACTATTTGTTTAACAAACCTCTTAGATCAATTGCTGTTCTAAACTAATTCCTATACTTTTAAACACATGATCGCTGCCTTTTCATGCACTTCCATCTCCTCCTTTACACAAATATAATCGCTGCTCTTAAGTATATATTCCTTGCTGTCCTGAAATAATCCTCTGCTTCTCCTTTTTATCTCCATATTTCCCAACTGCTGCCTTCACCATATCTAGGAATCACTGATATTAGTTATGAGCGCTGGCTTAATGGGGTTGCAATATATATATATATATATATATATATATATATGTTTATTTCATATTAGTTTTTATATATATATTTTATAATATTTATAATACTATACTATGATAATTGTAATTAGATTAAATTGTTAATACTTGTATTAATATATATATTTTTAATATGTATTTGTTATTTATTTTATTTGCATTTCAAATGCTTAGTTATTTTTATACTTTAGTGTTCTACTTTGAGGACATGACACAAGGTGAGTTATTTTATGTTGTTGATTGATGATTATTCCAGGATGACTTGGGTAGCTTTTCTTAAAGAAATATATGAAGCAATTGAGAAGTTTAAGGCATTCAAAGCCTTAGTAGAGAATGAAACAGGGTTGAAGATCAAATGTCCTAGATCTGACAGAGGAGGAGAATTTACCTCAAACGAATTTGAAGAATATTGTGAAAAGCATGGGATAAAGAGACAATATTCAGCTGAAAGAAGTCCACAACAAAATGGAGTAGTTGAGAAAAAGAATAAAACCGTTCAAGGTATGGCAAGAGCTATGCTCAATGAATCTAAGATAGTTGATACTTTTTGGAAAGAAGCAGTTCATACAATTGTATACATTTCAAACCGAACACAAATCAGAGTGAATAACAACAAAACTCCATATGAACTTTGTAAGGGAAGGTCTACATCAGTGAAGTATTTCAAGGTTTTTGGAAGCCAATGCTATATAAGAAGGGACGAGGAAGATTTGGGAAAATTTGATTCCAGAATCGATGAAGGAATCTTCCTTTGATATTCTACAAGAAGCAAAGCTTACAAGTGTTGTAACAAGAGATTGCACAAAGTTGTTGAAAGTTCCAATGTGAGGGTTGATGAAGAAAAGCATCAAAAGGAGATTGCACAAGAAATTGATTATCAAAAGGTAGAAAGTTGTAAAGAAGATGAGACAGAAGAAGAAATTGAAACTAAAGAGGTTGAGCAAGGAATTCAAAAAACTTCATCCAAGGCACCACCCAAAACACACTCCAAGTTTGTTCAAAAGAACCATCCTAAAGATCTAATTATTGGAGACAAAGACTCATTAATTCAAACAAGGAGATGACTTTCCAATAAAACAGAACATGCAAATTTGTGTTTGCTTTCCAAAGTTGGAACCAAAGAACTTTTCAGAAGCTAGTGAAGACACATAATGGATCAAGGCTATGGAGGAAGAATTGGATCAAATAGAGAAGAATAAAACTTGGGAGCTTGTCCCAAGACCTAAGGACAAGAACGTCATTGGAACCATAGTTTGTAGACTCTGCTGGACTCGGCGGACTCGCCGCAGACTCGGGAGTCCGTTGGCCAGCCGAGTCGACTTGCCACGAACTCGGGAGTCGAGTCCAGGAGAGTCTTGGGTCGGGACTCCTGAGGTTAGACTCAGGAGTCCCGACCCAGGACTCTCCTGCGCAGCTAGGAGTGAAAAAACAATAAAAACCTATGTTTTTTATAAGTTTTTGTTTCATTTTATGAAATATGCTAACCAATTTTTTGCCACAATTTTACACAATCACCAACACTTGGCCAATTTGATTAGCGTTAGCGCCAAATCCAAAACACTATCAAAGCAACTCTAACCAAGAATGCGCTCTAAAACCACTTAAGGAAGAGGGGCGGGCATATGGTCAGAGGATCCCTAGCATCCAAACTTGATATAGAAATAGAATGCAACTGGAAACTGAAGATAAAACTCAACGCCAAGAATGTGCACTCAAGATCCCATTGAGGGCGAGGTATTAACATATGGCGGAGTACTTATTACAAATTTAAAGAAACTTAGGCGGATAACCAGCCATAGAAAAGAACTCCAACTACTAATTTATCCGCTGCGGCGGGCATCCACTCAAGAGTGGGGATTCACCACTTGACAGTGGGTACAAGAGAGACTAGATATTCATTCTCCACACTGGCGGTAAACCATCCAAGGGTACTTAATGTGAGAAATAAGAAATAATTGCAGCAATAAAGGACTAGAACAGTACTACTGTTTACAGTCTTACAATATGAAAAGAGTGCTGCAAATTACATGAATATTACAATGAATTCAAAGCACCAAGATACTAGATGATTCCATGTTAAATATTAACAATAATTGATGAAGAAAGGACTGGAAATTCAAACTGAAACAAGTCTAATGTAAATCTGCAATTCTGGAAATGAATAACCAGCAACTATAAAATCAATTAAATGCTCATAACTTCACCAAAATACCCTAAATGGCGTGAAACGAAGTGCAAAGGTCTTCTAGGAGGATGGCGCCCCAAATCAGATCATAAAGTTGCATCAAATCATCCCTGTTTATTTGGCACGAATCCCAAGACCATGAATAAATGGTACAGCCCTCCTTGAGGGGCAATTTTGGCATATAAAATTTGAAACTTAATAATAAAATCTCAAATTTGGTGGAAAGGGGCGCCCATGGTAGACAAACACATATCAACAATGCCCAGAACCAAATTTAATTTATTCAATGAGCTGCATACAAAATTCATTTTCAGCTGTATATGAACCAGCAACTCAAAATTTGACAAAACTCCAAAAATCTTCAACTATTGAGCTCCATCTACTAGTCTGAATGAGAAGCAGCAATAAAAAACCAATTAGGTGTTGTCTCTCGAACACGAAATTGATTGGAATCTAGGAGGTAAGCATCCCTCGAAGAAATAATCACAATGTCATTTCGACAACATAACTTTAGCATAATTTTCATGGATACAAATGCTGGAGCAAAACTTCACTTTTATAGGAAAGGAGAAAACTCATCAACTTCCCTTCAAGGCACGCCAAAAGCCACTGAAGAAACTTTTCAAATTTCCAAAATTCATAATTCCTCAAGATGGCGTCCCACTTCAAGGCAACATAAAAACTTTATTAAAAATATTAAAACACCTTTATGAAGGCGTCCCTCTCCAAGCCCCTATTTTAAACACAACTTAAAGTTACCCTCCTAGGCCAAGGGGTCAACAAAGAAACATAACATTAATTTCCTTTTATTAAATAATTGCCATCAACTTCTGCATTTTGAAAGCTACACCAAAATTACCAACTGCTCCAACAAAAATAGAAACATACTGAAGCACTGCCAATAGGACCACTGCCAAAAATAGTATTTACTATAAATAGTAAACACCCAGAAAAGCCTCAACCTCCAAGCAAGGAAACCCTAATTTCCTCTCAACGAGCCTACAGGCCTCCGGAATAGGCTGATGAGCAACTAAACTGATCACTGACGAGAAGGGGACATTATAGTCCGCCCTCCTCGAGATTGCTTGTCCTCAAGCAACCGTAAAGATGGATGCTGCAAAATATGTTCTCCTTCCCACGTGGCATCTTCAATAGGCAAGTTCCTCCATCTAACCAAGTACTCCTTGGTTGTTCTTCTCCTCAAGGAGCACTCTCTAGTGTCAAGAATCTCTTCTGGAATCAACACCAACTGACCTTCCTCATCCAATGGAGGTAATTCTGAAGTAGCCACCACATCGTGCCCAAGTGCCTTCTTGAGGCGTGACACATGGAAGACGTTATGCACCCTACTTTTAGTTGGAAGCTCCAACTCATATGCCACTTCACCAATCCTTTTGGTGACTTTGAAGGGACCATAATAATGTGTCTTCAACTTTTCTACACCACTCTTCTTAAGGGAAGATTGTCGATAGGGCTAAAGTCTCAAGTAGACCATGTCTCCCACTTCAAAAGATCTCTCAACACGCTGCTGATCAGCATATAACTTCTGCTGATTTTGAGCTTGTTGCAGATTTTCCTTGAGAGATTTCAAGATGACTTGGCTCTGTTGAAGCATATCCTTTGCTTGTGGAGCTCTACTATCACCAAACACCAAATCTACAAAGTTAGGAGCATCATAACCATAAAGAGCCATAAAAGGAGACATCTTAATTGACATATGATAGGAAGAGTTGTAGCAATAGTCTCCCAAATGAAGCCACTTAATCCAAGCTCTTTGCTACCTCGAAACATAATTTCTAAGGTAGCCTTCTAGCCACTTGTTGACAATCTCGGATTGCCCATCTCTTTGTAGATGATAACTAGTGCTTGGAGTAAGCATTGTACCACTCAACCTGAAGATCTCTTACCAAAAAGCACTTAGGAACTTGCTGTCCCTATCACTGACAATCGTTTTAGGGAACCCATGCAAACGGAAAACTTCTCTAAAGAATAACTCAGCCACTTGTGTTGCTGTAAATGAAATTGTGACAGCATAAAAATGAGCAAATTTTGTTAATCTATCTACCACAACAAAAATGCAATCACGTCCTTGCACCTTAGGCAACCCAGTGATGAAATCCATTGCAATGCTCTCCCATTTTTTCTTTGGAATTGGCAAGAGCTGCAACAATCCAGCTTGAAAAGAATATTCATTTTTATTCTTTTGGCAAATAGAACATTCTCTTATGTAATTCATGATCTCTTCCTTCATCCCTTTCCAAGCAAACCTTTCTCTAATCTGCTTGTAAGACTTGAATATGCCTTGATGACCAGCAAGGGGAACATCATGAAAAAACTGTAGAATCTTCTTTTTAAGCTTAGATTCATGCACTAAAAAGATCCTACCTTTATAGAGAATTAACCCATCAACCAACTTATACCTTTCATCAACCAAATGACCTTCAAACAAGCTGGTTGCAAACTGATTTTTAGCATAATCAGCAACAATTAACTCCTTCTAATCTGCTGATAACTCACAAAGTGACTGCAAATGGGGTCTTCTTGAAAGAGCATCAGCCACTATGTTATTTTTCCCTTTGACATATTCAATGTCAAAGTCATATGCTTGGAGCTTACTTACCCACTTTTGTTGCCTTTCATTCAAATCCTTTTGGCGCATAAAATGTTTAAGACTGTTGTGATTAGTCTTAACAACAAATTTGCTTCCCACCAAATATTGACGAAACTTAGACAAAGCATGCATGATGGCAAGCATCTCTTTGTTATAAATTGAGTAAGTTTTTTCTGCTCCTATCAACTTCCTGCTTTCGAAGACAATGGGATGTTTGTCTTGCATTAAAACAGCTCCAACACCTTCACCCGAATCATCACATTTCAATTCAAATGGTTTTGTGAAATCTGGAAGAGCCAATACTGAACATGAACTCATGATGTGCTTAAACTTGTCAAACACTTCTTGTGCCTTGTTTGTCCATAGGAAAGCTCCTTTCTTTGTGAGATCTATAAGGGGAGCTGCCATATGTGAATAGCCCTTAACAAATCTTCTATAAAAACCACATAAGCCCAAAAATCCCTTCAAAACAGAAACATTCTTTGGAGGAGGCCAATCAAGAATGGCCTTTATCTTCTAAGGATCAACTTTGACAATCTTTCTCTTAGATGGGGTGGTCCAGGAGGTTGGAGTTGATAATGTTGTCCAAATCATCACGGACAACGCAGCTGCATACGTAGCTGCAGGTAGACTACTTATGGAGAGGTATCCCACAATTGCATGGTCTCCGTGTGCTGCACATTGCTTGGACCTATTGCTAGAGGACATTGGGAAGATTTCATGGGTCAAAAGAGTGGTTGAAAATGCAAAAAGTGTTATAAAATTTATCTACAACCATACTTGGGTGCTTTCTTTGATGAGGAAATTCACAAATGGCAAGGACCTTGTGCGACCTAGAGTGACACGATTTGCTAGCCACTTCCTCACATTGCAAAGCATTCTTGCTGCCATTGGTCATCTCAAGCAATTGTTCATGTCCGATGCTTGGAAGGAGTCCTCATTTTCCAATAGACCTGAAGGGTAGAGGATTGTTGCCATAGTTTTTTATGAGACATTCATCAAAAATGGAGAGGAGTTGATGGGGGTAAGTAGCAATCACACAAAAAAAATTATACATGATAATCTATTTGCTGTTTTTATTTTTCGAGGGGTTAATTTTGTTATAATTTAAAATTTGTTTTCATTTTTTTAGGTGACAGAACCTTTGGTGAGGGTTTTTCGTATGGTGGATGGAGATGACATGCCAATGGGTTTTATCTATGAGGCCATGGATAAGGCCAAAGAGGCCATATCACGTTACTATGGTGGCAACAAAAGGAAATATGAAATCATATGGCGCATCATTGATCGGAGATGGACACACCAACTCCACCAGCCGATTCATGCCTTTGCCTACTTCTTGAATCCGAAGTTCTTCTCGGACACATTTAAGGCAGATGAGGAGGTCATGGAAGGTCTTGTCACATGCATTGATAGGATGGTGCCTAATCATGAGCTGAGAGATAAGGTGCTTGATGAGTTGGAGGTGAGATTTGTTACATCTTATTTATGAATTTGCAATGTTGAGCCTTGACTATCTATGAATTTTCTATATTTGATTTACTTTTTCTTTCATCTATTCAAGGTCTACAAGGGTGCAGAGGGAAGACTCTTTTCCTCCCAACAAGCAATTGAAAGGAGAGGAAAACAAGGAGGTAAAAAATGAAATTAGAAACTTGATTCTTACATATAGATTTTTCACTTTATTCTTATTTCTTAATACTTATATTTTTAAATATGTTTTTGTAGATATATGGTGGGAGAACTATGGTGCTAACACACCAAATCTTCAAAAGCTAGCCATACGTGTCTTGTCGCAGCCATGTAGTGCTTCTGGGTGTGAACGCAATTGGAGTTTATTTGAGAACATTCACACAAAGAAGAGAAACAGGTTGACTCAGCAGCGCCTAAATGATTTAGTTTTTGTTCGGTACAACCTTCACCTTCGAACTAGAAAGGTGGAGGGTGTTTCACACGAGTCCATTGACTTGGATGACATTGATCCATATGGTGAATGGACTATTGATGAACAAAATGATGAGGCTGATGTCTTCCTTATTGATGAGGATCTTGTTGAATTAGAGAGAGCAGCAGCAGAAAAAGAAGTAGCAAGATTGGATGCCATGGAGGACGACGAAGACACATTTGAATATCATGTTTCCCTTGCTCGATCTCCTAGTCCTCGTTTGGATACTATAGCACGGGCACCTTCTAGTTCTAGGCCTCCAAAATTGAGTACCATTGGGAGGGGAAAGAGGAAGATGTAGATTACATGTGGTTGTTAATGTTTTCGTCATTTTGACATGATTATATGTAAACATTTATAAACTTATGATGCTGTTATACATTGAAACTATGAGTATTTGATGACTATGAATGATGAAATTTCAATTATTCAGTGTTTGATGATCATATGACATGTGTAATCTTTGAATTATGAGTGTTTGATAATCAAATTAGGCTCTTATGTTCTCTAAATGCATTAATTTGTTCTTGTTTTTTTGTTAAACTACGGTTTTTTTTTTTGCCGAGTCTTTTCCCAAGTCCGTGCCGAGTCTCGAGTCCGAGTCACATTTTTGGGCTGCCGAATCCGCAGCGAGTCCGAGTTTGCAAACTATGATTGGAACCAAGTAGGTGTTTCAAAACAAGCTGAATGAAGATGGGGAAGTCACATGGAATAAAGCAAGGCTTGTGTACAAAAGCTATGCACAAGTTTGAAGGAATAGATTTCGAAGAGACATTTGACCCTGTTGCAAGATTAGAGGCCATCAGAATGTTCTTAGCTCTTCCAAGTTTCAAGAATTTCAAAGTTTATCAGATGACATCAAATCAGCTTTTCTAAATGGAAATTTGGAAGAGGAAGTGTATATTGAACACCCTGAAGGATTCATTCTATCAGAGATTGAAGATTATGTTTGTAGATTGAAGAAGGCTCTTTATAGACTAAAGCAAGCCCCAAAGGCTTGGTATTCAAGGTTAGACAAGTATCTTCAAAGGAAAGGCTTCAAAAGAGGAATGGTAGATAGCAACTTGTACATCAAGAATGAAGGAGATAAGTTGTTGATTGTTGTGGTATATGTTGATGACATCATTTTTGGGGGCAACAGTGATAAGATGTGCCAAGACTTCGCCTCCAACATGCAAGAGGAATTGGAGATGTCAATGCTAGGTGAGCTATCTTTCTTCCTTGGCTTACAAATCTATATTTCACAACTACAATACTCGATATTATGCAAGTTGTTGGTTTAGTCGAACGGTTTCAAGCTGCTCCTAAGGAAACCCATGTAAATCCAGACAAAAGAATATTGAAATATTTGAAGGGGACTATGGATTTTGGATTGTGGTATCCAAGGGGTGAAGATTTCACTCTTACAACATATACGGATGTGGATTGGGCTAGCAATGTTGACGATAGAAAAAGCACAAGTCGAGGTGCGTTCTTCCTTGGCAGCAGTCTAGTATCATGGTTGAGTAAGAAACAAGCTTCAGTTTCATTGTCTACAACAGAATCGGAAAATGTTGCAGCAACTACTTGTTACACTCAGTTCCTTTGGCTGAAGCAAACTTTGAAGGATATCAAGGTGGAATTTGATCATCCCATTTCCATATTCTATGATAACACAAGTGCGATTAACATCTCGAAGAACCCAGTGATGCACTCCAGGACGAAGCATATTTCGATCAAATATCATTCCTTTGTATGTTGCTACAAAGGAACGAATTATGGACATCTTCACAAAGCCTCTTCCAAAAGAGACTTTTCAGTATCTAGGGAGAAATTGGGAGTGCTATCATTCTCATCTATTCACTAGGATCTTCAAGGGAAGCATGTGTTCAGGGGGAGCTATTCATTGTCTTATATTTTGACCCCAGAAAGCCTTTGCCATTGATGTCAAAGGGGGAGGAGTAGAGTAACGGGGGGCATTCAGTCAGGAGGAGAAATTCTGGCACATTGCAAGATTATTTTCTTTACAAGGTTGCCATCAATGACAAAGGGAGAGATTGTTGAAAATGTCGTCATTGATGTCAAAGGTCAGCTATTGAGGGAAGTTTATTAAATGCATAAATTGGTTGCCATCAAATGTTCACCCTCTTGAGGTGCAAGAAAATCATTAAGTAAAATAAAATAAATAAATTTGTTGCTAAGGACCGACCCTTAGACTCTTAACACCCTTCCCAAATGTTAGTTTTATGATCAGATTTAATGCACAAAAAATTAATTCAAATCAAACACAATAACACAGCAGATACCCTAGGAAAACCCTCCACTTGAGGGAGAAAAACCCAACAACAATATATCACTTCTATATTGAGATGTCAACACAATGGTCTCCTTTACAAAGGGCCGATAAGAACGGCCTATAACATGCACCAAAGAGTGATGCAACACAAAATAACAATGGAGCAAAATGCTGATATAACTCGGCCACTAATAATGCCAAACTTGAACTTATATGTCTTCAATCTGCCTTGAATAAATTTGCACTTGAGATGGATGGAACAATGAATGAAATCGATGATTAAGTGAGATACAATGAAGGTGGTTATATACAAGATGAAGGGAAGGGACGTGACACTTCAATGAAAGCATGTCGGCCTTGAGCAAATAATCGCGCCTCTTGTAAGAGGTCGGCTCCCTTCTAAAAAATCGTGCCTCTTCTTAATCAAACCTCTTTGATAATTAAACACTTTTAACATAAGAGTTGTGTCTTTTGAAATCGCTATAAATTAAATAGCTTGGGCTACATTTAATTTATTGTTCTTCAACAAGGAGATCGGCTGGAAGAATAAAACCGACGCTGCTCAATGAACATCAACACTCCCTCTCAGCTAGGGAGTATACTTCCAGCTGCACAAGACATATCACCTTATCGTGATGTCTGCCACTATGGCTACAACCATAAGTGGAAAAGAAGAATATCACCTCATCGTGATATCAAATATCACCTCAACATGATATCAACCATAATGGCTACAACCATGTATGGTATGTACTAGTGTTCATCACTTGCGTAATGTTGTCACCTCAACATGACTTTCACCATGGCTCTCCCAGAGGGCGAAAACACAAGTACAAGAAAATCATCACGGACTCTCTCAACTGATGCTATCATGGAGTCACACACATGACATCCACCATGGCTCTCCCAGAGGGTGGAATCAAGGGATTTCACCTCGAACTTCTCTCACAGAGAAGAACTCATTAAAGAGGATCACTAATACCGAGACTCCTCAGTTAAGGTTGTATTCTCCACCATACCAAGCTTATCTCGAAAGTACACAAACTTTATCCTAGAGAGAGGCTTGGTGAGAATGTTTGTCGTCTACTTATTAGTGCTGATATACCTCAACTGTATAGCCTTCCTCAATACCGTATCTCTGATATAATGGTATTTAATCTCAACATGCTTGGTTTTGTCATGAAACACAGGATTGACAGAAAGCTTCTCACAGCTCTGGTTATCACAATGAATGATAGTAGGCTCCATTGATTGTCCAAACAATCCTGCAAGGAGCTTACGAAGCCACACTACTTCTCGAGCTGCCACATAAGCTGCAATATACTCTGCCTCTGCTGTACTCAATGCTACAGATGACTGTTTCCTGTTGCACTAGGAAATCATAGCAGATCCCAAACTGAAGCAACATCCAAAGGTGCTTTTCCGATTAGTAACACTCCCTTCCCAATTAGAATCAGTAAAACAATGCAGCTCCAAGTCCGCATCTAAAGAATATCTCAACCCATATCCAACTATGCCACGCAAGTATCTCAGGATATGTTTGGCTGCAACAAGATGTATTTGTCTCGGTTCACACATCAACTGACTAAGTGCACTCACAGCATAACAGATATCTAGTCTAGTGTTAACTCGATACATCAAGGACCCAATCAACTGCCTGTACATCGTAGGATCCACCAAGTTTGAACTAGCTGCAGCCTCCTTCAACTTATGTAGGTTGGTCTCCATAGGTGTAGGCATGGATTTGCAATCCATCATACCAAACCTCTTAAGTATATCAATGGTGTACTTCCTTTGACTTAGAATCATCTCATCTGGTTTTTGTCAGACTTTTAAGCCAAGGAAGTAATGCATAAGCCCAAGGTCCTTCATCTCAAACTCAGAAGCCAACTCCTCCTTACACTTGAGAATAAGATGATCTTCTCTAGTAAGAATCAAATCATCAACATACAAAACCAAAATCAATGCTTCACCATTAATTACCTTGAAGTACAAATTTGAGTCCGCATCATTCTTAGAGAAACCCAAGCTTGACAAGTACCGATCAATCCTTCCGTACCATGCACGAGGAGCCTGCTTAAGACCATACAAGGCCTTCTCCAGCCTGCAAACATGAGACTCCTTCCCATGTACCTCAAATCCATCAGGTTGCTTGATATAAACTTCTTCCTCAATCACACCATTCAGAAAAATTGTCTTCACATCCATCTAATGAATCTTCCATCCTCTAGATGCAGCAATGGCAATAATGATTCTGACAGAAGTGTAGCGAGCAACAGAAGCAAATGTTTCTTCATAGTCAACTCCCTTTTTTTGTGAGAACCCTCTAGCCACGAATCTTGCCTTGTACTTCTCAATGCTCCCATCAGCCGCATGCTTGATCTTGAAGAGCCATTTTGAAGAAACCACAGATTTGCCTTCGAGTCTAGGAATGATGTCCCAAACATCATTCTTGAGAATTGACTGATACTCCTCTGACATGGCATCCTTCCAAACTTGTTGACTAGAAGCTTCCTCAACACTGGAAGGCTCAGACTCAATAATTTGACTCATCAAAGCAACATAACTAGAGAACTTGTGAGGTCCCTTGCTTTCTCTGAAGGTTCCTCTTGGAGTTGCAAACCTTTCTGCCTCCTGCATTGTTTGCCTAGCCCAAAGAGGTCTTTTTCCCCGAATCACAATATCGGTAGGCCCATCAGTAAGTTCCAAGGGCTCAACTAGATCAATATCTTCCTTTGGATCTGAAATCTCCCTCTGAATCTCAGGAGTATGGTCAACTTCCATATCTTGAGGAGACTCCTCATTATCAATCTCCATATGAGTACCCTTGGATCTCCTGAATGCAACATCTTCCTCGAATGTGATATCCCTACTGACCTTGTTCAACTTTTGACCTAGAATGTATATCTTGTAGGCTTTTGATGTCTCGTTGTAGCCCACAAATATTCCCTTCTTGCCAAAAGGCTCCAACTTTGTCCTCTTTTCCTTTGGAATATGAACATAAACTGGACATCCAAAGATCCTTAAATGACCCACCTCTAGCTTCTTTCCAATAAAGGCTTCTTCAGGAGTCATGTTCTCCAAGATTGTGTGAGGACTTCTATTCTGAACATAGACTACAGTCCTAGAAGCTTCTGCCCATAGGAAGGTTTGCAGATCCTGGTCATGGATCATGGCTTTTGCTATTTCCACAATCGATTTGTTCATTCTCTCTGCAACACCATTCTGTTGAGGATTATAGGGAACACAGAACTCCCTCTTAATCCCAGTTTCAACACAGAAATTCTGAAAGCTGCTAGATGTATTCTCCTCTGTTATCCAATCTTAGAACTTTGATTCTTTTCCCGGAAAGGTTCTCTACCTGAGCTTTCAACTCCTTGAACCTTTCTAACACTTCCTCAGATTCTTTAGTTTTCAAAAAATAAATCCAAGTCTTTCTAGAGCAGTCATCAATAAAAATAATGTACCACAAGAAACCACTCGAAGAAGGAACAGACATTGGACCACATAAATCAGAATGAGTGAGATCTAGAATACATTTAGATTTATTTTCTCTACTATGAAATGGAGCTTTTGTATTCTTACCCATTGCACATCCTTTGCAAGTACCTTCATGCTCCTGGTTGAACTTTGGAAGACCCGAGACCATCTTCTCCATGATAGGTAGAGCCTAGAAGTGAAGATGAGCCAATCTTCGATGCCAAAGATCACAGAAGCTTTAAGTATCATGAACTAATGCCTGAAGTGGACGAGTGCACAGCCTATAGAGGCTCTCATGTCTTACACCAATTACTTGACCAGTCTTGAAGTTGGAATTCTTCATCCACACAAGTACTTTGCCTTTGGAGAAGGCAACTTGATATCCTTTATCTTCTAAAGCTGAAATGGAGATAAGATTACGCTTGATTCCTGGAACATAAAGAACATCACATAACTATAGCGTAATGTCGGAATCCAAATGGAGAGTAGAGGTCCCAATCCCTTTCACAGAGTAGCTAGCATCATCTCCAATAATGACTTGTTCAGAAGAATCTCTCTCCACCAAGCTTGATAAATGATCCTTAAACTCAGTGATGTGTCGAGAAGCACCACTGTCAATCAGCCAAGTGTTGGTGTTTGTAGGCACATTGCTTGACAATGCCGAATAGAACAAGTATTCACAAGAGTCCTTCTGAGGAGAGGCATCATCAACATCCGCAATGGTGGCCTGTTGCTTAGGTCTGGATGGACAATGCTTAGCAAAGTTGCCAAACTTATCACATCTAAAGCATTGGATCTTGGACAAGTCTCTCTTCTTCTTGAATGCAGGAGCACCGTCATTTCCCTTATCTCGATTCCTCTTGAAGAATCCTTTCTTCCCATCTTTTCCTTTCTTCTTCGAAGCTTGGGAGGAGAGAACATGAATATCTTCATTATTTGAACTTTGACCAATGCCTCTAGCCACCAACCTTGACTCCTCTTGAATGCAGTCGGCCCTCAAACGATCAAACTTAGGAAGTTTGGATCTTGCACTGATTCCTTGAATGTAGGACTCCCATGATAAAGATAGACCATTGAGAGCAAGCATGGTCAGGTCTTTATCATCAATCACATGACCAATTGTAGAGAGTTGATCTCTCAATTCCGAAATCCTCATGAAATAGGCAATCACTGTTTCTCCTTTCGCCATCTTCACATGGTGTAGTTGTTGCTTCAGTGCAAGTGCCCGACTGGTGTTGTTGATTTCGTACGTCTCTTCCAATGTTTTGAACATTTCCCTTGCCGTCTTCAGCTTAGAGACAATCGGAACAATATGATCTTTGACAGAATCAACCAACATCTTCTTTGCCTTGATGTCTTTCTTCCTCCACTGCAACTTCTCTTCTTTCTCCTCAGGTTCGGGAACTTTGGTCTCCACAAACTCAGTCAAATCATTCTCTTCCAAGGTGAGCATGATTTTGAACCTCCATGATGTGTAGTTGGATGCTCCCTCGAGTCTATCCTCGATTTTAAGACCATTCACCATCTTGACTAAAATAGAGATAGACAAGGATATAGAAGAGAATAGAGAGTATCGCTGCAATAACAAAATCTGATCATGATCTTCAAACCCGCTCTGCTACCATGTTAGTTTTATGATCAGATTTAATGCACAGAAAATTAATTCAAATCAGACACAATAACACAGCAGATACCCTGGGAAAACCCTCCACTTGAGGGAGAAAAACCCAGCAACAATATCACTCATAGTTTGCAAACTCGGACTCGCCGCGGACTCAACAGCCCAAAAATGTGACTCGGACTCGGGAAAAGACTCGGCAAGGACTTGGCAAAAAAAAAAACCGTAGTTTTACAAAAAAACAAGAACAAATTAATGCATTTAGAGAACATAAGAGCCTAATTTGATTATCAAACACTCATAATTCAAAGATTACACATGTCATATGATCATCAAACACTCAATAATTGAAATTTCATCATTCATAGTCATCAAATACTCATAGTTTCAATGTATAACAGCATCATAAGTTTATAAATGTTTACATATAATCATGTCAAAATGACGAAAACATTAACAACCACATGTAATCTACATCTTCCTCTTTCCCCTCCCAATGGTACTCAATTTTGGAGGCCTAGAACTAGAAGGTGCCCGTGCTATAGTATCCGAACGAGGACTAGAAGATCGAGCAGGGGAAACATGATATTCAAATGTGTCTTCGTCGTCCTCCATGGCATCCAATCTTGTTGCTTCTTCTGCTGCTGCTCTCTCTAATTCAGCAAGATCCTCATCAGTAAGGAAGACATCAGCCTCATCATTTTGTTCATCAATAGTCCATTCACCATATGGATCAATGTCATCCAAGTAGATGGACTCATGTGAAACACCCTCCACCTTTCTAGTTCGAAGGCGAAGGTTGTACCAAACAAAAACTAAATCATTTAGGTGTTGCTGAGTCAACCTATTTCTCTTCTTTGTGTGAATGTTCTCAAATAAACTCCAATTGCGTTCACACCCAGAAGCACTGCATGGCTGCGGCAAGACACGTATGGCTAGCTTTTGAAGATTTGGTGTGCTAGCACCATAGTTCTCCCACCATAGATCTACAAAAACATGTTTAAAAATATAAGTATTAAGAAATAAGAATAAAGTAAAAAATCTATATGTAAGAATCAAATTTCTAATTTCATTTTTTACCTTGTTGTTTTCCTCTCCTTTCAATTGCTTGTTGGGAGGAAAAGAGTCTCCCCTCTGCACCCTTGTAGACCTTGAATAGATAAAAGAAAAAGTAAATCAAATATAGAAAATTCATAGATAGTCAAGGCTCAACATTGCAAATTCATAAATAAGATGTAACAAATCTCACCTCCAACTCATCAAGCACCTTATCTCTCAGCTCATGATCAGGCACCATCATATCAATGCATGTGACAAGACCTTCCATGACCTCCTCATCCGCCTTAAATGTGTCCGAGAAGTAGAACTTCGGATTCAAGAAGTAGGCAAAGGCATGAATAGGCTGGTGGAGTTGGTGTGTCCATCTCCGATCAATGATGCGCCATATGATTTCATATTTCCTTTTGTTGCCGCCATAGTAACGTGATATGGCCTCTTTGGCCCTATCCATGGCCTCATAGATGAAACCCATTGGCATGCCATCTCCATCCACCATACGAAGAACCCTCACCAAAGGTTCTGTCACCTAAAAAAATGAAAACAAATGTTAAATTATAACAAAATTAACCCCTCAAAAAATAAAAACAGCAAATAGATTATCATGTATAATTTTTTTTTGTGTGATTGCTACTTACCCCCATCAACTCCTCTCCATTTTTGATGAATGTCTCATCAAAAACTATGGCAACAATCCTCTCCCCTTCAGGTCTATTGGAAAATGAGGACTCCTTCCAAGCATCGGACACGAACATTTGCTTGAGATGACCAATGGCAGCAAGAATGCTTTGCAATGTGAGGAAGTGGCTAGCAAATCCTGTCACTCCAGGTCGCACAAGGTCCTTGCCATTTGTGAATTTCCTCATCAAAGAAAGCACCCAAGTATGGTTGTAGATAAATTTTTTAACACTTTTTGCATCTTCAACCACTCTTTTGACCCATGAAATCTTCCCAATGTCCTCTAGCAACAAGTCCAAGCAATGTGCAGCACACGAAGACCATGCAATTGTGGGATACCTCTCCATAAGTAGTCTACCTGCAGCTACATATGCAGTTGCGTTGTCCATGATGATTTGGACAACATTATCAACTCCAACCTCCTGGACCATCCCATCTAATAGATTGCATAAAGTCTCAGCATTTTTGACTTCATGGTAGGCATCCATTGATTTTAGAAACACCAATCCACCATTAGAGGCCACTAAAAAGTTAAGGAGAGTTCTATTTCGTCCATCTGTCCACCCATCAAATAAAATGCTGCAACCTTTTCTTCGCCAAAATTTCTTTTGCTCATCAACCACAAGCCATGTATTCTTTACGACTTCCTCTAGCAATGGCCCACTCAAATCTCTAGATGATGGGGTCTTAAACCCCTTTCCTGCAACTGTAAGGGCGTTCACCAAACCTTCCCAATATGGGTTGTTTGCAACATTGTAAGGTAGATTATTGTAGTACCAAAAGTTTGCAGCAGCCATCCTAGCTTCATGATGCTTTTCCTTATTCCAACCGATACCTTCAAGTGAAGGTTGTGCTCCTAGAACATTACGTGGAATAAAATAATTTGGTCCTAATGAAGGACCCTGGCCAGCACTAGCAATAGAAAAGGAACCATCAGAACTCTCACCAAAAGATGAATGTGGAGCACAGAAGCTTGGACTTGCAGCACCATGGGGCATAGATGGTGTAGAATGGGATTGGGATCCACTCATCGCTGCTGCTAGGGCATCCTTTGTTTTTTGTCTTTCATCTTTTTTTAGCTCATATTCAGCAAGAAGGGCCTTCATTTCTCTAATAATCTCAGGAGTAGTATTCTTGCATCCCTCCACATTTTGCCCAGGTATTCTAGCAAGGTGGTATTTTAATCTATTTATTCCTCCTGTCATCCATTTTTGGCATTCATTACATGTCACTTCACCTTTTTTATTTCCTAGAATTCCATACTTCCATGCAGGGTCTTTTTTCATTCCCTTTGGATTTGAAGACGACATTGTTGTAAGTTCAACATGGAAAAAAAAAAAATCAGCTAGGGTTTGCTAAAAAATCAGCAAATAAATGTGATTTAAAGTTTCAAACAATTGCAAAAAAAAAAGAATGCAAAACCAAGCTAGAAATAGTAGGAATTAGGCTATTAAGGAAAATAGAAAAAAAATTGGCAACATTTCCCCATATTTTTCTTGCAAAAAAAAAAAATTGTTAAATCACTTACCTGGCTCTATTTTGACCCTTTTAGCTCATTCTCCTAGCTTCAATCAACTCCAAATCAATTTGCAGACCTGTATTTGGCAGCCTTGAGTGTTAAAATGAAACAAAAACTTATAAAAAACATCGGTTTTTATTGTTTTTTCACTCCCAGCTGCGCAGGAGAGTCCTGGGTTGGGACTCCCGAGTCCAAACTCAAGACTCGTCTGAGTCCTAAGGTTGGAATCGGGAGTCCCGACCCAGGACTCTCCTGGACTCGACTCCCAAGGCCGTGGCGAGTCGACTCGGCTGGCCAACGGACTCCCGAGTCCGTGGCGAGTCGACTCGGCTGGCCAACGGACTCCCGAGTCCGTGGCGAGTCCGCCGAGTCCAGTCGAGTCTGCAAACTATGATATCACTTATATATTGAGATGTCAACACAATTGTCTCCTTTACAAAGGGCCAATAAGAAGGGCCTATAACATGCGCCAAAGAGTGATGCAACACAAAATAACAATGGAGCAAAATGCTGATATAACTCAGCCACTAATAATGCTGAACTTGAACTTATATGTCTTCAATCTGCCTTGAATAAATTCGCACTTGAGATGGATGGAACAATGAATGAAATCGATGATTAAGTGAGATACAATGAAGGTGGTTATATACAAGATGAAGGGAAGGGACGTGACCCTTCAATGAAAGCATGTCGGCCTTGAGCAAATAATTGCGCCTCTTGTAAGAGGTTGGCTTCCTTCTAAAAAATCGCGCCTCTTCTTAATCGAACCTCTTTGATAATTAAACACTTTTAACATAAGAGTTGTGTCTTTTGAAATCGCTATAAATTTAATAGCTTGGGCTACATTTAATTTATTGTTCTTCAACAAGGAGATCGGCTGGAAGAATTAAACTGACGTTGCTCAATGAACATCAACACCAAAGTGTTTTAAAATTGCAAAATAATTTTTTTTATTATTATGGCCGACCCCCCTCTTGGAGCCTACCCATTCATGGGAGTTAAAATGCATTTAAAATTAAAATAAAAATATTTTACTTGGGCTAACCTCATGGAGATGAACGCCCACCTTGGTGAAGGCAAATAAAAATAAATAAAATGCTATCTTGGCCAACCTGTATGATTGGTTGCATCCATCAGATTAAGGGGTGCATTTGCATATATAAAAAGGAGTTCATTTGGGGTTCAAAAGATCAAACAATTCATTGGACATTATTCCTATCATAGCAGACTTTAGAAGCAAATCTAAGATGAATGTCAGAGCATAATTGATGGTGAATTATTGCAGACCTAGGAGCAGAACTTAAGGGTGAATTATTGCAGATCTATGGGCAGAAAGTATTGAAGATTTCAAGAAGCTTTATGAGCAGATTTGTGGAGGAGGACCAGATCTGTTTCAAGAAGAAGATCAAGTACTCATCACTTTATTCTTTTGGAGATTAGTGCCACGTTTTCAAAGAGATTGGTGTCTCCAGTGGGTTGGTGCCTACGAATTTGTAATAAGTTTCCTATAAAAGCAATATTTTGTCATGGTTTTCTCTTGTAAGGGTTTCCATGTAAAATCGTGTGTGCATCTTGTGTTCTCTATTGTTAGATCTTGCATGTGTGGATACTTTGATTATTGCTTTATGATTGCCAAAGTTATAAATTGAAAAAGTTGGTCTTATACTAATTCACCCCCCCTCTCAGTATAAGTGTGTGTGTTTTATTCAATTGATCATCCAAACGTGAGTGCCCCAATTTGGCTTCATTATGCATTCCAAGCTGCTCTATGGCATGCGTCATAAGAGTGTCATAATACTGATCAAGATTCTAGCGTAAACCCCCTATAATCATGCTCTTACATTTCATAAGAATCTATATAAGTAACTCCCACCTTACAATGGCATAATGACATTTAGATGCTCTTACAACCTCTTACATATATTCCAAGATGACCAACAGATGGCAAAGAATGCCACCTCAAAGTGAGATGCCTCACTCCTCATTTAAGAACAAATAATAAACAAAGATTAACTACAAATAAATGAAAAAAATTAGTAAATACAAACATTGGGAATGCAAGGTTGAGACTCCTTTTCCCTACACATCATAACCATGTGGCACAACAAAAGTTTGTTAAAATACTTGCTAGTTTGGCTCATGCAAAAAGTCATACACAACAAGTGGACATGATTCATAACATATTTATCAACAAGCCACAAGGGTTAGAGGCCTTGCAAGCTATAAGTGTTAAGATTGTTTCATCTACCATTTTGTTGGTTGTGTTGTAAAATACCCGGCTAGGTTGAATCGAATTTTTCACGATTTTCCCACATTTGACGATGCAGGTATTTCGTCAAACAGTTATCATGCTATCGTTATGCACGTGTTTCCAGTTGCTTCAGTGATGTAAAAATGCTAGAGCAGAGTGCACATTGGTTTTGCATAAGATTAGCTCAGAATTCTAATCAACTCAGTAGATGTATTTTCAAGGAGATCAAGATTAATATATTGATTCTTCTTTTAAACTGTTTCAGCTATCAACTACAGAAGTTACAGAATTTTTAGTCTAACGCCTTTCTGCTGCTGTTCTGATGAGTGTTCCAGATTGTTTCTTTACCAAGACATGTGTTTCAGAAATATAGGTTGCAAGATACACATTTATCACCTCATAACATTTAGAGCCATAGATCCAGAAATGATTCACTACAACTGTGCATACTTAATTTCTGTAATCTGTATTTTCAGATGATAACATTGTATACTCATAATGGTCTTGAATATTCACTACAGGTAATATAAATGGATTTTAAAACATTCTGACCTGGAAAATAAGCGTCTACTGAATATTAGGCGGCTAGCAAAGAGGAGTAGGCATGCACCTAAGACCCAACTACTCCCTTAGACTCCCTTCCAATCTCCACATTGTCTCTTGGAATAAGCATGGCTTGAACTTGGATTGATGCGTTGGACTGTTTCAAAGGTTGCGCTAACATGCTTCAAGCTTTTACTCTTACAAGGGTGGCGACAACTAATATAAACCGCTACAGTCCCAGAAACCTCTGTGTCTTTCCACGGCAGAAAATGAGACTCCCACAATATGTCCAGCTCATACAAACTTTTGTTTGTATCTACAAGGAAGAGACAAAAGCCTGATAACCACCAGTTCCTTATATTCCTGCGAATGCCTTAGTTTTCCCTGTAATACCTTCTTTGTGAATACGGGCCCCACCCATACCTAGCTGGCCTAGGTTTTGAAAATATAGAACTTGATTGGTCAATTATTATGTCTTATTCCAGAGCCACAATGTCATGAACAGCTTGGATCCTAAGTCTTCACAAACTTATAATTTCCTACAGCGCTTGTATCAAAAGAATCGGCAGCTAGCAAGGTCATGTAATTCTTTCAAGGTGGCAACAATGTATTTAAATCATGCATCCTTTCTTCCATGGCGTGGAGAGTCTTGCTAGATATTGGCCCACCGGTGATAATATTAGTAACCCGCCCCTCGAGATTATAATAAGTTTGGAGCTAAATGAATACAAATATATATATATATATATAATCATATTATCCAGAGGTCGTCGACAGTTCAATCCAAACCATTGTTGTAGATGCTTCTATATAACCTTTGGCACGACACTATATGGAACCCCTGTATACTCTGGACTGGGACTTGTACAATAAACTTTCACCATCTCAAACTGCAAACCTGAAAATTTTGTAAACTACCAACCTGAAACTTCACCGAATACTTGAAATTTGTCTTCATAGAAGATTCCATAAATTTCCATAAAACCTTCCAAACTAAACTCTAAAGCTCTGTGCATTTGAGGGTATTAATTAATCTGAAACGTTGCAAATACCTGGACTTTGTTTCCAAAGAAGAGTTACAAATTCCCACCAAATCGATCAACTATTATTTGAATTCTTGCACAAATCCTGAGATGAATCCACCTGCACGTGGAGTTGGGTTTTCGTCCAATCCATAGTTTCAAGAGCTTCCGTCCTCGAGGTCTCTTGAAAGCTAAGCTCTCAAATCTTCTCACGATAATAATTTCCAAAAGATGTCCTTTCAATTCATTTCCACCACCTCTTATAATCCACCACCCTTTTAATATTTGAATATTAATTAAATTGTTTGTAAAGTAACTTAATATAATATTTGAACATAACATTTTATAAAGTCACTTTAATGATAATTAATTAATTAAATATAAATGTCCATAAATATTTTTTTTGGACAATTTAATATTTAATTAATTAAATTAACTCAATGGTGACTATTTGGAAATTGGAGACATTACATGTGTATATTTCCTCTCCCTCTTCTACCATGATTCCATCTTCCACCATTATCCCATCCATTCCATTGCCCATCCCTCTACTACTATCCGTACCTCTACTAGCATCCCACTATAGAGTCTTTCATTTTTCTACTCTCTACCCCCTATTTGTCTACCTTCCTTCTAATAATGCCCATTTTGAGATACTTGCATCTCACATGATGTATTACATATCTATTAATATTTCCTCTATCACTACTCAACCTATCATACACTACTCTTTATTGTGCCATTCCTACTTCCACTTACCTCTCTACCATGTCCCACACTATCCCTCCTTCCCAAATCTTGACTCATACCATTACCCCTTCAAAACCCACAACTCAAATGCTATTTTTCATCACACCCTATGACCAATATTTTCCATAACGAAATTCATCCATCCATAGTTGTGACCTCACCCATTACCTCACACAACCTCATTATACCTCCTCTGTTGTTTCACATGCACCCAACATAACCCTGTTCCCACCAATACCCTAAACACACTTTTAAAAGAGATGGGCAATCTTAAGAAGAAAATCAACAACAATAAGAATGATTCTATTTCTTACAATCCACCAAAACACATGCTATTAGCATTTGAGGTGGTTACATATCTATTTCTGATTCAATTCGTGGCCCATAGATTTGAGCTATGTAATGGAAAAGGAGACCCAAGTGTTCATATACAATCCTTTGTGGCTGCTTGCATAGACTTTGCATATGATGATAAGATATTGGCCAAGTTATTTCCATGGACCTTAAAGGATTATGCTATAAAATGGTTTTATTATTTACCTTTTGGTTCAATACAATGCTTTGATGGTTTAGCTATTGTGTTCTTAATACATATTCACATCAACATGGGTTGAAGATAATAGTGAATGATCTTACTAGGTTCACTCAACAAAGCAATGAACCTATAAATGATTATGTCATCCACTTCAATCTTTGTGTGGTAAATTAAAACACCAATTCAGATGGTATGAGTTATAAATTGTATTTCACTTCCGATTATTAAGAAAAATGTACATTTGAGTAGCTTTCCCTCTTTTAGAGATGCATAGGCATGTTTGAAAAATCTTGAAGCAAATCTTTTACAATGAAATAAATTGAAATACTGATCATAATCTCAATCATCTTACCCCTCCAAGTTTCAAAGGCCAAATACTTTTATGAAGGGTAATGATGTGAAGGAAAAATGTTAATCAAGTTGCTACTACTTTTCCTTAGGAATGTTATACTATCCTTACTATCCTTAGGAATGCTATGCAATATGCAATAGCTGATTATATATCCTATAGATGTTATGTGGGCATAGTCCCATCCTCCCAATGAAATGTGGGAGAGTGCACAATGCGGCATCTGGGACAGCACCCCACACTGTCAAGGGTGTGAGAGGTATAAGGCGACCCCTAGTGTTCCAAGTAGGAAAGATTCTTGGAATTGGTTAAGAATCTATGAGATAAATTGCTTGTTGGGTCTACGACTATGACTTCAATGTAAGCCATGGCCTCCTTGCAATATAGACTCTCTCAATCCTTAGGGGCATAGACATCCAGAACTTTATCGAATTTGTTACAAAGAATTGAAAGATCTTCCTCCTCCATCAAGGGACACTTTGCAAGATTAAGGAGAAGCTACTATTTGAGTTTGGAGCTCAAGAAGCATTGTGGAGTATATCTATTATGAGCACTTAGTAATATTATAAAATATTTCATATAGTTAATTAATTATATAACTAAATTATTAAATAATTATTATTTAAAATAAAAGACAAAAATAATATTTATTTATTTTATTAATTAATAATTATATTATTAATATTATTATTTATAACATATTAAATAGTTAATAAATTATTTAATATATAGTTAGATTATTAAATTTTTAAATTTAATAAAGCTAATAACTTAATCCTATATATAATGATTTTTCTACCCATATATAATTATTTATTATATAATGTAATAGTAAATTATAATAAGTATAATTTAAATCTAATATTCTATTATGGTAAAAAAGAAAAAAATGATGCTTTCAAATCCACTAGCAAGCCAAAGGAAATATATTAATAAATAAGCCAAACAGTGAGCAACAAAGAAGCGGATCAAGAATGGTCACCAACATCCCAATTGAAGTTTAATATTCTACCCTTAATATCTGAATAACCTCAATCATTCGTTCTAGAGAAAACATTCGTTCTAGAGAAAACACAACCCTTTCCCAAACAATTTCAACTCCTAGCTAATAGCAGCTTGGATGAATCATTGATCAAAGAGAGTAAATAAGTTTATTAAAAAATACAAAGCAGCAACTCAAAAAACTCAAAACAATTTTTTAAGGACTTTCTAGTGTCCCCCCAACATCCCCAACAAGGGGGTCATCCGAAAAACATCCCCTCTATGAGAGGAAAGTCCTAGGTATGTTTCCCTCTAGCAGTCGCATTTGGGGGTGGCAGGGTGGGTGTGGAAGCATGTCACTATGGAACAAAAGGAGATCCTAAAGGCTCTAAAGTAAAGGTTGCTTCACCAATGGAAGATAAGTTGCATTATTGGCCTTGAAGATTTGAGAATAGGAGATTCACCAACAATGTACCCCAAGTCCTAAGAGTCTCCTAATTTGACCTACCAAGATTTCTACTACCCATATCGACTTCACGTACCACCTTCCCATAAGTGGTTAAGATAAGGGGAAGGTTAATGCACCTACAAGCTGACCTAGGTAATATCTCTTTACCCTATCTCATTTATTCATGCATGACTGATTCTATTTAATGCCTTGTTACTTTATATTACTTCCTATCTTGCATGTTATTACTACTTTATTGCCATCTATAATGTCCTACTTATGGTTCATAGCTTAATCATCCACCCTATTGCTGCTCTTATATCCCATGGCTTAGTCGCCCTCCGTATTGTCCCTTTTATCATCTTACAAACATTGTCCTTAAGTGTGCCCACTAAAAAAGGCCTTCATTTTTCCATATTAAAAGTTGTTATATGAGAAACTGTACCTAAGCGTATATGCAAATATTGCCAAAAGTATAGGATAGTTGAAACGATAAGTAATGGAAGAAATTTTTTAAATAGTAAAAAAATTTAAAAACTTGAACCTCATTACCAGCTCAATAAACATAAACTAAAGCTATACGCATAAAAACAAGAAAAATCTGCCAGAAATCATCAACCTTTTTCGATATATTTGAATATAAAAAAAACTATTATAAATTTATGTGAAGTTTACTAAGCTTTATCATTCCTAATTGTTCATTTAGCTTTTATCAGTTTGATTATTTTCTGTTTTTTAGATAGGTATACAATATCAGATAGTAAAAAATGATTGATTGATATCAGATAGTAAGGGTCAAGATGTGTACCGCAAGTTGCAGAATTTCATTGCGTTTTTTCTCACCACCA
The DNA here is from genome assembly GCA_007258455.2 of Sequoia sempervirens. NCBI lineage: Eukaryota > Viridiplantae > Streptophyta > Pinopsida > Cupressales > Cupressaceae > Sequoia > Sequoia sempervirens. The sequence goes on from VDFB02337183.1 coordinate 81,147, forward strand.
CTAAATCCTTCATTAACATTGCGGTCCAAGAATTTTGGATCCATATTTAGCATCGCAAGCTTTGGGGAAAGGAAACCATAGAACTGCATGAAAGCCCCAAAAGCGTAATTTAATTTATCACTTACAAAGCAGCTTGAACAAAAATTATGACTAGCTAAACTTTCAAAAAACGAAATCTTGGAGAATTTATGAACAAAAAGTTCTTTCATAATCCAATATTATCAACAATCAGCCAAAGCTACTCAAGAAAAGAATGGGCTATGAAGTATATAAATGTTCAAATTCAGTAGCAGAATGAAAAAAAACTCAAATATGTACCAACACAATGTTGCCCTACTCACAGATTACAGCTTTCAGAAAAGCTGTAGGTAAAAGCAAACAAGTAGACTTGGAAGTCTGCATTTTCATTAATTATATTATAAAATTCACTTTAAAGGTCACATGTCCTAATTAAGTGAATCTCTCAGAAAGAAAAACAGAATGTAAAGAATGTAAAGAATGTTTTTAAAGATAGAAACAATACAATGGCTCCTCCCTTAAGTTAACGATTGTGTCAACCAATATTTGCATTTAGTTTCCATAAATTATCATCTGGTGGGTAGAACTAAATACAGAAAGCCAATGGAAATCCTTCAACACAATGCAAGACTTGTTGACCAATAATCAGAAATATACTTTGATTTTTTTCAAAATATAGCAAGAACTGATGCTGGCATCATGAAACAATGTCACAGTTGAACTGGAGGAAAATGGTAATACATGCCAAGAATGTGTCAGATGAATGCCTATGGTCAAGAGTATACACTAAAAAAAATGATACCTATCAAATGCAAGACTATATTAAATGAAGCAAAATGTGCATTCAATTTGTAAGTAGCCCACTTCCCTTCATAGCCCATGACAATGTTAAGATCCAGTAAAGGCCTTTCACATAAGAACGTGAATCATGTTGATAAATTGATCAAACTAAAACAACAAATGAATCGGTTATGAAGAGAACAAAAAAATAATTCAGTCTACTAATATATTTAATTATTTAAACAAAAGAAATATGCATGTGGTGGTTAAATAATAAGATAATAGCAAAAGTCCATGGGCTATCATTATTTAAGACCAATTAAAAAAATTTGAAGTAGCAAGTGCAGTAAAATCTGTCAGCATTGGTCAACGTAAAATCTCCAACATCATGAGGGGTGGAAGACTTGTTCTCCAAACCTGCAGCTCCTGGGAAACTGATGAATACGACGTGTTTGGAATATTTGCAATCCAGGATCAGGGTGGGTGAGTCAACATTAATGGAATCTTTGTCTAATGATAGTTCTAAGTTCTAACAACCATTTTTGTGGAAAGCAGAGTACAATTCTATATGCAGTGATACTGAACCCTTGTACAAAAACCCTGTGATACAGGGTTGGCCGCTACCACTTGAGATTCCTCCAATCTGTTATCATTTTGATTTATCTTTTGGAATAAAATCCAATCAGATAATGTGGGAGATAGGACCTCTTCAAAATAGTAGAGGAAGCTCCCTTATTTGGTAACAAAAAATTATATACACAATAGTATTTACAAGTTTTTTGTTTGGGGATTCTTAACGTATTGAGAAAAAAGTAAATATGCAACAGAATATTTTTGGGTTTTTCCATCAGAACTAAAATGAGAAAAAGTAAATATGCAACAGAATATTTTTGGGTTTTTGCATCAGAACTAAAAGCTGAAACAGCATCTAAGCATCTCACGCAAAAAAAAAAAAAAAAATCTCATTATCTTGGAATACTAACATACATGCACTAATTTCTGCATAAATTGCCAAAGATGGAAACTGCATGCTGACAAAAGAAATATGGATAAATTGCCAAGTGAAGACAAATTCTAAATAAAATCCATATAAGAAGAGTTAAATCAAATTGAAAAGAATGAGACTTGGGAACTTGTTCCAAGACCCAAAAATAAAAATATTATTGGCACAAAATGGGTTTTCAAAAACAATTTAAATGAGGATGGTCAAGTAGTAAGGAACAAAGCAAAGCTGGTATGCAAGGGGTATGCTCAAGTAGAAGGGATTGATTTTGAAGAAACTTTTGCTCCTATTGCACGTTTAGAAACTATAAGAATGCTCCTAGCATTCGCCTATTACAAGGATTTCAAAGTCTACCAAATGGATGTTAAATCAGCATTTTTGAATGGGCGCTTAGAAGAGGAAGTGTATATAGAGCAACCTGAAGGATTCATCTTGTCTAAAAACAGAGAATTTGTATGTAAACTCAAGAAAGCTCTTTATGGTTTGAAACAAGCTCCTAGGGCTTGGTACTCCAAATTGGATAAATACTTACAAGAGCAAGGTTTTAAAAGGGGCATTGCTAACAGTAATTTGTATTTCAAAACTGAAAGGGGGCATCGGTTAATTATTGTGGTATATGTAGATGACATCATTTTTGGAAGTAGCAATGACAAGATGTGTCAAGAATTTGCTCAAGATATGAGTTTGAAATGTCAATGCTTGGAGAGTTGTCCTTCTTCCTAGGATTACAGAATTCTCAATCAAACAAAGGGATATTTATATCCCAAACTAAATATATTAAAGAAAAGCTAAAAAATTTTAGAATGGAAGAATGTAATCCGGTTAGTACCCCCATGATTACAAGATGTAAGCTAAGTAAAGATGATGAGTCTCCTTATGCAAATCAGTCTCTTTACAAATCAATGATTGGAAGTTTACTTTATGTCATAGCCTCAAGACTTGATATTATGCAGGTAGTAGGTATAGTTGCCAAGTTTCAAGCTGCACCCAAAGAAACTCATGTGTAGGCAATCAAGAGGATATTCAAGTACTTAAAAGGCACATTAGATTTTGGGCTATGGTATCCAAGAGGTGATGACTTGACCCTAACAACATACACAAATGCAAATTGGGCAAGTAGTGTTGATGATAGGAAAAGCACAAGTGGTGGTGCATTCTTTCTTGGAAGTAGTCTTGTCTCATGGTTAAGTAAGAAACAGGCATCAGTCTCCTTGTCAACTGTAGAGGTAGAATATATAGTAGCAATTTCCTATTGCACTCAGGTTCTTTGGATGAGACAAACTTTAAAGGATATCAAAGTAGAATAATCATCTAATATGCATATTATGTGACAATACCAGTGCTATCAATATCTCAAAGAATCCAGTGATGCACTAAAGAACAAAACATATTCCTATAAAATATCACTTCTTGAGGGAGCAAGTAGCAGATTAACAAGTGAAGCTTGAGTATGTTGACACTGATGATCAAATTGCGGATATTTTTACTAAGCCTCTTCCAAAAGAGACTTTTGAGTTTCTAAGACAGAAATTGAGAGTGGTATCACCTTTCGTTTCCCACTAAGGGGAGGTATTCCTTAGGGGTACCTTATCATTGTATGATCTCATAGCTCCATGGACTCATTTGCCATTGATGTCAAAAGGGGAGAAGTACAGAGACAGGGGGAGCAACAAAGACAAGGGGAGTAGTGTGTTCTGCAGATTACCTATATGAGGTTGCCATCAATGACAAAGGGGGAGATTGTTAGAAATATTGTCATTGATGTCAAACGGAAGATCAACGTCATAATAATTGATGTCAAAGATCTATAAAGTGTTATTATTGAAGCAAATTGAAGGCCTCAGCAAACAAAATTTACCTTAACCAAGAAGTATTAATAAACATATTTTATTTATTTTATGAGGTCGACTCCCTTGTATTTTGGCAACCACTTTAGAAGGAAATTTGAATTAAAACATTATTTTAAATCATAGTGCCAACCTCCTCTTTATGGTGCCCAAAAATTCTCTTGAAATTAAATTTAAAACAAATTTATTTAATTATCAAAAGGCGTCGACCCCTTTTGGAGCACCCAAGTTAACATTGAAAAAGTGCATATAAATCTAGTGTTGCCTCCCTTGCAAAGAGGTGTGTCTATTCAAGAAGTCGTCTCCTTCAAACATGTTGGCATTTAAATTCGCACCTCTGGAATGCGTATTTGAAACGGACAGCTATGCACAATAAAACTGCTCTTCAAATTAGGAGGGGAAGCTCCCTATTGCTGATGGTGTTGAAAGAAAGTAAACTAAAAACTAAGTTGCCTATCTTTTTGATCAGCTAGAGCACAAGGTTTATTAAACACAAACGCCGCAATTGAGATTTTCTAATTTAAGAACTTCAACTACGACTAACTTAAGCTAAAGACGTTTCTAACTTCTCAAGTAATTCGCAGAGCAAGAGAAACTAGAAATGAACAAGGTTGAATCTCTGATAAAGGCTTCAATAAACTCTTTCCCAACAAACATCTACACACTTCAATGTAAGCTGAAATTAAGATCACAAAAGCATAACACAAATAACGGAAATCTGAGACGTTATACCAAGGCAAAGGAGGCTCATGATTTTATTTCTCAAACTTCTGGAACAAAAATAACTAAACATATGCCTGGAACAAGAGCTTGCAGCTAAAGAGGCTTGCAAAACTTGTTCTTCACAATAGGAACAACAATTACAATAACTCCTTGTTGGCTAAAAGAGACTCAACAATTCGCTATCATAAAACAATTGAACAACACTGAATAACAAATAGAAGGCACTTAGGCTCAACGTTTTGTTATCACTAGCATGGTTAAAGAAAACTAATGAGCAAAGGCTCTTATTTATAGGCAAGCAGAGGAGTAAGGAACCCTAAAATCTCCTCGCTTTTACAATCTAAGGCTTGCTCAGCAAGCAAGCTTTATTTCTAAATCTAGAAAGAAGATAACATCTAACACCTAAGAAAGCAGGAAAAGTGGGAAACGCCAACTATTACATTTATCTTCTTTCTCTTCTTCAAAGAATGGATAAGAATTGCTCCAAGAATAGAAAGAAAGCGGAAAAAAAGCTTCTAGAAGAAAGCTGCTTTAAATCTCTATGACATCCACTAAAAAGCAGGAAACTGTGTCCCGGTTCGGTGCATCTATCCCATCAATAGAAAAGTTGCGTTTTTCCAAGATATCTTCTCCATTTGCAATTGATCTCAGGAAATCTTCGACCTCATTGGCCACTTTTTCAAATCTTGCTGACATCATCGAAATATGACTCATTCTCCTGCCAACTGTCTTGCTGCTATCACAGCTGCGAACAACACTCTGAAATTGAGTTTGCACTTCATCTAGCCCGATGTTCTTAGGCAATGTCTTATGTTTCTCCTTCATCCACCTCTGTGTAATCTTCTTGCTATATTTGTCCTTGTGCATTTCCCACATCCTTTCACATTCGCCCTTTGAGATAGTGACACTTTCAGGCCAAGGGGGAATGGAAAAGCATTTCTCGATCACGTCAAGTTTCAAACTACAGATCAATCTGCCATCAACTAACTGGATCTCCCTTGTAGCCGGATTGTAATGCTTGATGCAAGCGATTACGAACTCGAGGCTCTGAACTGAAATAGGAAGACACTGCTGCGAGGAGTCCAGAGTGCCCCAGGTTTTTGATTGAAGTGTTGCCTGCGCTCTCCAAAGCATGTAGATCAAACACCGGCTTGATGTGATGCAAGTCCGTCTCAGCTATTATGATGTAATCATGATAGAGAGCTGATTCGGTCCTGAAAACATTGGGAGTATACTCCATTTTGAAAACCTTGAAGAATGACTGTAAGCTCGCCTATGTTTAGACAAGTTCTGAGCAATTTACTATTTTTAGAATGCTGATTTTTCTTTCTCCAACGGACAAATTTTTGAAAATTTATCTAAGATATGGGTTTTTCTCAGAATTTCGTTGCAAGACAACCCAGATCGTCCGTTTTTTAAAATTTTGATTCTAGATTGAAAAAGCAACAAACCCTAATTTCTTCAATTTTTCACGAAAAAAGTTGGCATCTGTGTTTTGTTCAGAATACAATTAGAAATGGACCCAGTTGATCAGATTTGAAAAACACTGATGGCTGATCGAAAAAGCAGCCAACCCTAAAATTTGAAATTTGCTTGAAAAGAGTTGTGATATGGGTTTTCTTCAGAATGATTTGAGAGGACCCAGATGATCAAAAATTGAATGCACTGAGGATTTCACTGACATGCAAATAAAAAGAAGCTACTGCAACTTGATGAACTTCTTGAAAATTTCTTCAGAAGAATGAGTTGATAAGACCCAGATGGCTGAAAATTTGAAAATCTTGGCCTTCTTTTTTGAAAAATTTGATCTTCTGGATGAAAAAGCATGAAAAATCAAGGCCTTATGCTGCTAGTCTGAAAAATTTAATGAAGAATCAGCAAACTTGAGTTCTTGAATCATGAAATATCACTTCAAACTTGCTGCGCCAACTTTCTCCTTTGAATGTTACCTGCAAAAATAATGAAAATTACATGAAAGAGAGGTGTTAAATAAGTTTAGGGTTTGAAATAGGTTTGCTTTCTTTTGCTTTTATCTTCAAAACCCTAAAATTGGCCTGTTCAATGAATTTGGACATTCTCTTCATCTCACAATTTTGAAATATTTTGAAAATTTCAAAAATTTCACTAAGGCATTGAAAGTTGGGCACCCTTCTTGGCTAGAGGCGCCTACTTTTTTCAGACTTGGCCATTTTTCCGAGTTTTTTAACTTTTTGTCCATTTTGACCCCTAGTTTGATCCTGATTTCTGGATGTTCAATTGATCCGGCGGACGAGCTGAATGATTCATTGCAAAGCTCGATTGAATTTAGAAAGATTGTTCTGGAGGCATCTCTAGCGAAAAACTTCATTTAGGCCTTCGAAATCATGGGAGCCTATCCTCTCCAGGGGCGCCCATTTTGTCCAGAGTTAGCCATTTTTATGATTTTCAAGTTCTTCCTTTTCCCTTTGATTTTCTGATGAAATTCTGATTTCGGGAGCTACATGAATCCAATTGACTGGCTGACAGGTTCACTGGACGGCTTGGCTGAATTCAATGAAGTGATCTTGGAGGCTGCATAGGTGAATTCCATCATTTCAGAGCCCAAAACCTTGGGCACCCTTTCTCTCCAGGGGCGCCCAACCTCACCAGACTTGGCCATTTTTTACATTTCTTCATCAACTCTCTTCTATAGATGATCTCATCAGATCTGGTGACCCAAAGCTCGGATTGGCTGATGGCTGGGCTTGTCGCGAAGCTGAGAAGATTTTGGAGGGGATTCTCTGGGAGTCACTTCACCAAAAAGTTAGATTTAATACTCCAAAAGCTTGGGCACTTATTTGCTTCTGGGGCGCCCATTTGCTCTAGACTTAGAATATTTTCATTTGATTTCATCTTCAAACTTTGAATCTTTATCCTATACCTTGAGCTCGATCTGGATTTGCCGGAAATCGGCCAGTCAAATGTCCTGACAAAGATATCCGCTGCGAAGCTGTTTGAATTCCGGAGAGATTGAGCATTTTAGCAAACCCTAACTGTTGGATTTGCCCCTTCAAAAAGTTGGGCGCCCTTCTTCACCAGGGGCGCCCAAAGTTTCCAAACTTAGTCAAATTTTAATGATTTTCATGTTTTTCATTTTGACTTCTGTTTGGATCCTCCTTGTTTGATCTCGAATCCCAGACGACTGGATAATCCGATGATTGCACTGTTGGATTTGTTGCGGAGCTGGAAGAAAACTAAGCAACTTTGCTTGGAGGCTTAAACCCTAATTTCAACATTTAATGCCATAGAAAGATGGGCGCCTTTTTCCTCCAGGGGCGCCCATGACAAGCAATGTTAGAATATTTTTCACAGTTTTCACCTTCTTTCCTCGTTCTTCGTGCTTGCTCACCAACTCACCTTTTGCTCAATGTTTGAGTGTTGAATCTGACGCCTGGCAGCTGGCTGACCTCCATTGATGACCTCGGAGCTCCTAATATGCTTATGAAAAAGCAGAATAGACCCACTAGGGAAAAACTGATTATTTTGAGATTCTGATTGCACCACCCTAATATGGAAGTATTTTAAGCCAATCAAAATCAGTTTGGACCCTAGCGGGCAAACTTTCTATTTTTATAAACTTACTATTTTTAGAAAGTTTTGCTAGTATCCGTTGCAAAAGAAACCCAGAAAAAGTTACTATTTTTAGGAAATTTCTAAAAATAGCGATTTTCCTAAAAAGTAGGGGTGAAAAACTGAGATCTGGGTTTTGTAGATTAAGCTACTTTGAGCAGACCCAGATCGTCAGATTTTGAAAATTTCACGTTTTTACCCCTCATGCAAGACACGCACACCCAAATTTTGACCTTTTTGACAAATTTAACAAGACTTCTACTCATTTCTTCAAAATGTCTAAGTGTAACAAAAATTTTAATTTTGGGGTACAACAAAACATTTATAAATAAAGTTTGTGAGATAAGGAGAAAGTGAGTGTTGTAATAAAAGATATAATATACAAGCACAAGCAGATTTGAAGGAGGGAAATATAAAAGATAATTCAAGGCATATTTTGTGAAGCAATTATGGCAGATCTATAGAAAAGAATATAAGTTATTTTTGAAGAGAAAAACTTGTTGATTTGAATGTAATTGTTCATCCATTGAAGAGGACATTCTCAAGAAGATAGTAATTCTATTGCATAGAATGTTGGTGCCTTAACAAGAGATTGGTGTCTCTTACTAAGTTGGTGCTCAATTGTGGGGATTGGTGTCTCCAATGGGTTGGTGCTCACAAATTTTATAAGAGAGGATTGGTGCCTCCTGTAGGTTGGTGCCTACAAAGATTGTAAGAAGTTTTATATAAGAATTGTTTGTCCATGGTTTTCTCCCGCAAGGGTTTCCACATAAATTCGAGTGTTCTTGTGTTGCAATTTGTTAGATCTTGCATATTGATTATTTACGTTTAATTTGGTAGAAGTTTGGTAATATTGATTCACCCCTTCCCCGCCCACCTCCACCCGCCCCTGCTCCTCCCCCTCTCAATAGAATCGTGTGTTCATCAATTTAAACATGCTTCTTCCACTTTTCAGTGGTGAGCTATTACAATATTACCACTTGTTAAGTGGAATAAGTTCATCAGCAATAACAAATTTAAACCCACGAGTGGTGCTACCATCCAATGCTTACAAAATAAAGTGCATAGAAATTGAAGCTTTCGGTAATATAACCATCCAAAGCATTACAAAGTTAGCACATATGCATTGTGAACACCAAAATAAGAGGATTAACTACTGATATAAAGTGTTAATGTAAAGAACTGTTGAAATACCCCAATATAGCACCAAATAACATGTACCCAATAACCCAACTACAAAATAGCAACATGATACCTTAAATGGATGAACTAGAAGGCTGGTACAAGTCTGAAAACACCCTTTTTAATGCTGTACTTTGGACAAATCAGAACTGAAACATTGTTGTTGATGCTTTGGAAACTCAAAAAAGGAGCATACAAAGACACCCATAAGCAAAATACTAGAAAACTCCCTTCAAACTCCACACAACACACCTCAAAATACTGAATAAATCTTCATCTCAGCAACATCCAAAACTAAAACTCGATTTGACGCACAATGGTGATCTTTGGAATGAAATCACTCCAATCTGGCTTGGGATTATCTCCCAAATCTGAAACTAGAAATCAAATGAGGGTTTTCGTCCTCAAAAGATTATGGAAGAACTCGCAAGTCCAATCTGACAACATAATAGTATGAGAAAACTTCAGCATATCCAAATGAGCCCCCAGCACCTCCTTTTATAGCTTTTTTCATTGCTTTTTTTGAAAAAGCACTTGTTGCTTTTTCACTACTTTTCAAAAAAGTGTTTTTTTGCTTTTCATTGCTTTTTCAAAAAAGCCCCTTTTTTTCTAAAAAAATATTTTTTGATTTTTGTTGTTTTTTTCCGAAAATGCACTTTTTTGCTTTAAATTAAATAATTCATTATGTGCAAACATTTAATCACCTTTCCAACGAGCTATTATACTAAGTTGTCCTTTAATTATTTCTCAACATTAGACAACATTAGTGAAATATTAATTATCTTAATAACTCACCCAAGTTGTAAAAAACACTACAACGTCATCAAAATCCAATTCTGACCACACCATGATGTAACTAAAGCAATAGGAAGATGATTGAAATCAACTTGGTGGCTTTCTAAAAATAGCATGTTCCTCCAAGAAGTTTGCAGAGCACCTAAAAGGTCAGAAAGATTACGAAAGCATCAAAGGGCTCCAACTAACCAACTGAACTCAAACCCAAGAACAATTGCTTTGCAAGTCTGATCAAATGCTTCTCCAAGAATGTTGGAGTTCTCCCTAACTAACCAATTAGCCTTCGAAAGACTTGGAAACTGGCAAAAATGTGCACAAATTAGCTAAGCATCAAAAGGGGACATTACAGGATACTATAGTGATGGATAACTAAGTAGATAACTTTTGGATGATCTTCATTGATGCTTCAAATAAGTAGATCATATCAGTTTGTTTTCCCTTTGTGTTTCCTCTTTGTTGATTGTGACTTTGTTTCCCAAGAGTAGACACCAGTCTCTTGTATATGTTTCAGTAATCTATATCAAGACAAATTCATAAAGTCATTTATTTTTAGTTTTTTTTCGTGAGTTCATAATTTCATTGTTTGCAGGGAATAGAGAGAACCATCATCTATGAATTATGGAACTCACCCTACCTTGTACATATTTCCAAGGTGTTATATCAGCTTTATAGGGGTTAGAGATAGCTAGTTTGTTTACTCTAGTGACAGCTTTAGGGGCTAAACAAACTAGTTAGGTTTGGTTATCATTTGTTCCATTGTGTTATCCCAAGTGATTCCAATACATATTCAATTATCCCAAGTGATTCCAATGCCTATTCAGGTATACCCCTAGGAATACCCTCCTAAGTTTAAGCTGAGCTCGAAGTGCAAAAGATATAACACACTCTTGTTGAGTTAGCTTGAGATCCTCCATGGTTCTATTGATGAATTATTTTACTCACATAATGACAACCTTGGCCTTGTGAGTATTATTTATTCTAGGAGGTGGAGCGGTGATTTTGAGACCTAACAAAACCTACCAACCTTCAAGAATGGTAGCTAAGACAAATCTCCAATTGTCTTCTCCACTTAAACACATGACATCATCACTCTACATCAAACCTACAATGATCAATAATTAAAACCCCATCAAAGGATCTCTAAAAGCACTTGATTAGAATTATGTCAATTCAAGACAAGCAAATCTACAACTATCAAAAGATCTAAAGATCATCTCCGCACTAGCTATGCGATCTTTTGAACTTCCAAGAGACATACAAAAAGATTAACTAGGACCCACCATTCATGTGGTGAAATTGCACACACTACTTGCCAATTTATAGACGATTTTCTAAGCATCCAAGGCAACACTTTGCATGGTCCACCGATCCACGTCGATTACTAACAAGTTGAAACTTGGCACAGAAGAGTATCTCGACCTGATGCAGAAGGATTTTGGATTCAATTGTGGATTTAGCTTAGGAAAATTCCAATGATCAGATCCGCTACAAGATCTACAAGTTGCAATTGTCTAAATGTGTGGGGCGATGATGCCTTTCCATACCTAGTAGCCTACATCCTACAACCTGAAGCTACTCGCACACTAATAATGTTTGCATGGGGCAATGTGAGAAGGCAACATTTGTGATCTCTAGGCAACTCAAACTCCCGTGTATTTGACTTTTGACAAAGGTTTGGCAAGATTTTTGGTTTTGTGCAAGTGTGGACAACTAACCTATGCCCTTTCCTTGCACCTTGCAGTTAAGAACATTTGGCACATCCTTGCACCATCTAAGTGACCAACTATTTGACTCCCCTAATATTTCTAACTAGACAAAGGGATCTAACCTCCTAGTTCACACACACAACTTAGCATAAATGCCACAATCAAAGAAAAAAAGCCATAATTTTTGTGCAAGACATAAACACCTTGTACCACCTACCAAACACTCCCATGAGCCTCTACAATCCATGACGATACCACACATGTCTGTGAGGCATTTATAATGTTGTGCATAACCTAACTAGACTAGCTACTCTTGCGCCTTCCAAGACTAACTTCAAACTACACATGTTATTGTCCAAAAGCATGGCAACAATAATTCTGCCTTATAAAACCTAGGGAATGAGTCCATCATGCAACCATGTGCATTCCTTAGAGTCAACAGAAATCAGAAAGAATAGTACAAATATACATCCATAGTAAGCCATAACAAACATCAATATTCAAGAAAAATTACTTTCATTCATCAAACCTCCAAGACTCATTTCACCCCTTCAAAGATCCCTTTAAATATATAGGTTGTGCAAGCGCATTAGTAATCACCTTCTACATTTAGATTTTGTAAGCCTCATCTATGTAATAATTCTTGCTTTATCCTAATTTGCATTATATTGGATTAAAAAGGTTTATATCAAGTTGATTATGATATGATGTGATTTCAAGATGGATGCTTTCTTTGAGTACATGTTGCCATTGATTATTATATATTGATTTGGCTATGATCTTTATTGTCAAATTGGATGCTCAGCTTAAGTGTGCAAGAAATTACAGGTGTTAAACCAATGGAGTGCATGTAGAAGAGAACGTCATGCATTCATTTCACCTTGTCTTGTCCCTATTGTTAATGTTATGGCAGCTTCGGGTTCATCTTTCCAGCCACGAATGAAGACATAAATCAATATAGCCTATCGGCTATTTATTTATATGTGATATTTAATGCGAAGGGGCACTTCACTTGGCAACAATATAATTTCTAAAAGGGCCGACCCTCCTTGTAATTCGCATCTTTTATTTTGTAATTATATTTTTGTATTATGGCCGACTTTACTCTTGAAGAGGTGTGACCTCTCTCATACAATGTATAAATACAAGTTCACATTCCATCCATTAGACATCAAGCAAGTCAAGTTCGATTCATTCAAGTGCGAATTTCATCAAGTGCAGATTGCGAATTTATTCAAGGGCAGAGTTAGAGATTAAGGAGGTGCAGATTATTATCTGCCATTGCATCTTGTGTTAGGTGCTGAAGATTGGCCTTGTAATTGGCCTCATTGTAAAGAGAATTGTTGCCACTATTTATATATATAAGAGAGATCTTTGTTGCTGGGTTTTCCTCCCTCAAGAGGAGGGTTTTCCCAGGGTATCTGCTGTGTTATTGTCTGATTTTGAATTAATTTTCTGTGCATATAATCTGTTCATTAAAATTTTACACCTATGATCGAGCTAGTGACCCTATGACTCTTGTGCGTATGTTTGTTTGTTTAACCCATCCTATTCAATTGCAAATGGAAGGATTTTACTAAGAATCCTTAATCCAAATCAATGTCGATTTTGGATCTTTGTGTTGTGATTAAACCTATAAAGTGTGTGGTTGCCTTGCACGAATTTGTTTAGCATTTGCATTTATTGGTTTTCAAAATGCTTGTTAGAGTGTTTGTGGAAGATCTATTATGGTCAAAAGAATTATTATCTATAAATGCCTTAGTTAAAAGGTTTTACACAATTTTAATAGTGTATGATGAAAAGAGATTATTATTATCAAATGCTTTAGCGAATTCAATATTGAGCGATTTAGTAAATTGTTTCATCAAAAAGGAATAAAAAGGTTAGAAGGTTTCATTGAAATAATAAGTAATAAGTTCGTTATTGAGTCAATTGGAAAAATGTATTAAACTTAAGTGATTTGAATGAAATGTCAATTAGAAAATAACTGATATGAAATATCTAGGTGAAGAATATCTATTAGGAAATAGCTAGTTCAAATGGGAAATGGAAGAAAAATCTTAGAAGGGGTTTAGGAATGTTTAGACTCAAAACGGAAAAGCATATTCAAATTTGTAAAGGAATTGCTCGATTTTGTTTTCTCCTCTCCTCTCCTTTGTATGAGTTCTTTCTATTTGCAAAAAGATTGTGGGAATTTTCTAGTGAATTTGGAAATCTTCAAATGGACCTTAATGAGGATGGCAACAGTTTGTGTGAGTTGTGTGCAAGGAAAGATCATCTCCATTATTGAGGGTTGCTTGGTTGAAGGTATTCTCCTTTTTTTTATATATACACTTACATTAAATTGATTCATTTTAGCCATGCCCACACTAAGTAGTTGCATATGGCATTCATTTTATAGGTTTTGTTTTGGAAATGAATCTATAGAATAGCTTCTTGTGAGTTTTAATTTTGTGTGTTTAATATTTTCAGAAGATGCAAAACAGTGCCATAAAAAGTTTCTCAAAATCATATGTGATGTGAATAATGTGATGTTGTTCTTGTTATGCTCAAAAGGGTATTCTTTCTTTCTTTTTTTAAATTGTATTTTTAAAATTGAAGAATTTTCATTCATCAATGGCGCATTTTGGATTTTTGCATGTCCTTGAACTTTTGAAAATATGAAATTAGAATTTAGACCACATATGATCTTTTTTACTTTGCAGGATGAAAAGTATCCTTTTCAAAATGAGTTTAGCCAACTTGTGGCAATGTCTGTGATGATTGTACCTCATTTTTCGTGCCGAGGCTATTTTGGGTTTTTGGTCTTCTTTTGTGTGTTGGATCATGTATCCTCTTTGTATGATATTATGGAATGCCCTTATGTTGTTTGATTAGCAAATTCAATTGTAGAGTGTTTAGATGTTCGTGTAATGATGTCACGTTTTGTCTTCCATGCTATGACTTATGTGAAAAATTATAGTTTTGCATGTGATTGTGAATTGTATGTTCTAGTATGCTTGTGCATTAAATCCAAATTGAGGGGTATCCATGATGTGATCATGCATTGAATGGTGCTGTAAAAATTGAGTATTAACCTTGTGTGATTTTGGTGTTGTTAGGTTCCAAAACTGCTGCTCCACTTCCTAGAATGGAATTTCAATCACAAGGCCAAGGTTGTCATTGAGCAAGTGAAATCATTTCATCAACAAAGCAATGGAGGGTTTAAGGTCAACTCTACAAGAGTGGGTTTTCTCTCCTGCACTTCGAGCTCAACTTAGGCTCAGGAGGGTATTCCTAGAGGTTTGTACAGATAAAACAGATAGTTGGAAACAATGGTAACTAAACCCAAACTGTTGTTGCAGCTCCAAATATTAGCACTAAGCATGAGAGCAACTAGTTACCCTGCTTTGCTACCTCTATATAGCTGATTAGACACCATTGCAATGAATGCAAGGTGGGGGCAAGCTGCATGATTCACAGAAACTGAAAAATACAATCCCTTGTATATACTAATATCATGAACTGCACAAACTAAAACCAAAATGAAAAGAATTGTTTACTGATTTGTTTGTTTAAAGAGTGATTGAGTCGAATTATTCCCAGACCAGTGCTTATTTGTAGGTTACAAAGTCAAGCTACAGAAATGAAATGTAGTGAAGGATAAAATACTAGATAGTTAATCAAAACATTAAGATGCATCAAATTTAGAACATTACAAACTGAACATACTCAGTTATCCACAGCCAAACTGCACAAATCCATATGTAAATGTTGAATGATCATTACAATAACTATAATTGTTTTAAAATGATGCCACATTTTCAAACAAAACTTACATTCACAATAGAATATGTGCCAGAAGGAGATTCCAATGTATTCAAAAACATACTTGGATACGTACTCATGATTCTAGAGATATTATATCTGCAACGTACTCTGCCATGGTATCTTTAGGTACTTTAACAACCTTCATTGCCTTCTTGCAACAGATTTTCAATGATTGGAACCCTGAATACTGTTGATACTTCTTCTGCACTGAGAATAACCACTAACCAACACTTGAAAAGAGTCAAAGAAGTCAAAATATACCCTGCTGGTTGAAATCCTAGCCTGAGGCACCATAGCAATGTTAGATGCATGACTAAGGATGAATCTTTCCCAAAATGGACATCTCAAATCAAAAGATAAGCTCAGCATTGAAGTTTGGTAGCTAGGTGACCTCCTACATTGATAGCAAGAAGCAAGGAGCAAACCCTAAGTGTTTATTTCTTAGCGCCCAAACCCATTTTGAAAAACTACAGTTTATAAATTGTCCCCAGCGGGTGGTGGGAGTCTGGTGGAACCTGTAAACAAGAACCACAAAGGTCCCGAGCTCACGGAGGAACTTAAGGACAAAAACCTAAAATTCAGCACACTGCAACAATGGGGTTCAAGGATCAAGAGGAACCCAGAACTAGCAATTGAGGAGCGGGCATGAAAATGGTGGGCATTAGGCTTGGAAAGGAAATTAGAACCAAAACCAAGCAACCAATTGACAAGAGTCGAGCTCAGAGGGGTCAAGGAAGTCCCTACCGAAATCTGAAGTACAACACAAAGAAGGGAAGGATTGGATGGAGGTTGAGATCAAATTAAACATTGGAACGAGAACCTAAAGGTTTTAGGTTCCAATTTCCACCTAGGGTCTGGGTCCTAGGGAGAAAGACAGATCAGGGTTTGAGGGTGGAAACAAACTTGGAACCAAAAACTACAAGTTCTAGGTTCCAAGTTCAGGACTTGAGGCCCGAAAGTTTTGGAGAGGAGGAACTAGTGAGGTTTGAATCTAGGGAGGAACATGGAACTTGGAACCAAAAGGTTCCTTGTTCTAAGTCTGTCTCGAGATCCGAGGTCCGATAGAGAGGGGGAAAGGGAAGACTACAGGAAGCGGGGATAGGAGGGGAAAGCAAACTTAGAATACGAGGTTCCAAGTTCAGAGGGAGGTTAGAGGTCCAACAAGAGAATCAGATGACAGGGACAAAGAGAGAAAGGAAACTAGAATCAAAAGGTTCTAGATCTACATCGGGGCTAGGGGCCTAACAAACACCAAAGGAAAAGGAACAACCCTAGGTCTCGAACAGAAACACCAACCCATCCAAAATTTTAGCAAGTCCCAATAGGTGTCATGCTTGAGACCCTTCTATGCGTGTGAGAACGGTCTTGTTAGCTATGTATCCATCATACTTTCTCTCCATAGCTCATAGGTTGCCTAGAGTGGTATAGGCACCTATTACGCTCAACAACGATAATATGGTAGGGTCGTAGGTAACATCCTCTATCGGTCCCTTCTCAAGGATCACTTAAGGGCTTGAAGAGTTCCTAGTTCAGTATCCTGTCTAACTTGCTTTGTAACTAAAGGTTGTAATTGTACATTTGTCTCAATTTATATTGGAGTTCGACACATCCATGTAGGGCATGCAATCTCTACTCTATAAGCATGTAATGATATTGATTTGAACTAAAATAAAATCTTAATTTGTAATGAAATCTCATTATTTGTGAATAGTTTTACTTGTAACACTTAGTCCTACTTTGTTCTTGAGATAGAAAATGATGGATTAAGAATGTTATGGCCTAAGTTAGATGTTATGAAATGTGTAATTTAATAGCAATATGCTTTGGTTTTCATCTCTTGAAATTGGAAGTTGTATGAGACTAAATGTTCTCTTGTCGCATTTTCAGTGGAGAAATTCTTGCAATTGTTTAGTAGCATTTTGGTGAAAATGAATATTGGTGTTTTGTGAGTTTTAAGATGTAGCTTAAGATAATTGGACATGGTTGTTTCAAACCATGTGTTAGCAGCTATATAAATGAATAAGTTACACCTTGTTTAGTGTAGGTTGCTTAGGTTTGTAATGGCTTAGCTCTTCACTTGTCTCAAGTCTTGTGCCCTTATTGCTTGTCTCATGAATTGTTATCTTGTGTTGGAATTAGTTTCATTGGTAGGCTTGTTGAGGGTCTTGTTTTCCTTCGGACAAAATTTGGTGCTTCTAGGAAACCCGTTGCATCTCTAGGCCTTGATCCCTATCTCAAATCACCTATCTCACAATAGGGGCAATTTGCAAATTCCCTGAGCAATTCCTAACTTACAATAGGGGTGATTCAACAAAGGCAATTTTGGGAAGGTGAGCACTTTCAAACCTTTTTCAAAAAGGTTTTCTAATGGGAAGTTGTTCATCAAGGTCTTCCCTAGGTGCCTATCTTTTTAGTTTGGCATTATCTTTTGTCCTTTGTTGTTTGTGATCCTTTTTGTGTTTTGCTTGTGTATGTGGGTGTGCTTGGTCAATCTCTAGCAAGACTTAGCTGGGATGTCACATCTCCCTTGTGACCGATCACTCGTGGATTGTTTAAATGAATATTCAGTTGTTGTGTGTTCGTTCTTGGGATGTTTATTTGGTTGTTTGAAGGTTTGAATGGTTGGGGATGAACTTTAATATGGACTTTAAGCCTTCCCATTGTTGTCCTTCATTTGTATTGGTGATGAGAGTTGAGATTTTTATCATTGATTGTGAGGAGAGTCTATCTCCTCTATTCTTCATCGTGTTGGAGTCATCCCATGATGGTCATTGTAAATCTCTCACTAGTGTTATTCTATAAGTTGAGTTTGTGGGCCTTGTGTAGTAATGCACATGGTAGCATCATCTTGAGTTCTAGGTTGTGATGTTGTCTAGGCTGGTGACTCGCAATGTGCAAGTGTGAGTTGTCACATGTTTATGTTGCAATTGTAACATGAGAATTTTGTTTGCCCATGTTTTGTCCACTAATGTCCAGATGTAAAAGTTGGGGCAATACAAATTCTTGAATACATTTCCATTCAAAGATTCCATATTTACTAGCAACTTTATTACTAGCCGAGTGTCAACGTCCATGGATTCATATTAGCAATAAGTTGCAAAAGTGTTTCAATTACATAATCATAATACTAGGAGTCCTAGGGAATTCTATGGGGTCTACATTCTCCTTTTCTCTCTACAAGAATTTGAATGCTATTTTTGCATAAGCTTAGACCTCTTCCTAATGTTGCACCACTCAAATATCAATTTGTGTGTACCATCTACCAATTTAACATTCAACTCTCAACCTCCTAGCTTCCACATCACTTAACCAACACTAGAAGACTTGCAAGTTAATTCCTTAAAAGACAATCATAGTTCAAATATATGCAAATAATGTGTTATTGCGCATAGCATTACAAATAAACTTTATCAAATATCAACCAATACAGGCATGCAAAAAGTATATCAAGTTATCAACAAATATCACCTCCAACGCTTTCACAAGTCTACCGATTTACCTAGCCACCCTCATAACAAGTATTAAGTTCCATAAAGGGTAATGAAATCAGTATATGAATGAGTTATGAAGTTTACAAAGACTTGTGGCTGCACTAATATACCCACACACACTTGATACCATGCATTTTGCATCCTCCTCTAATTCTTTACACACACACTTGTGGGCTCCAACCCAAATTGAAACTAGACATAACACGATCCTACTACTATAGGACACCACAAATTCTAATCTAGGACAAATCAAAGTACAAAGAAAATTCAAAATCAATAAAATTATTTATAACAAATAGGCCCCAAGTTCAAATAAATCAAGAAAAATGAGGTTCCCAAACTCTCCTACCTAGCACCTACCTTGATGGTCATCTAACACCCACCATAGTGTTGGAGCTCCAATATCCAAAGTGGTTGCAACACCTACCCATCCAATCGAGCCCTCATAGTTGTACAACAATTTTACATATTTCCCCTTGTGCCACATAGGACCTCAAGGTACTTGCTCCAAAGTCTCTATTCTGTCTTACATATACATATCTCCTAGAATTGAGATAGACAATTTGATAGATCCCCCTATACTAGAATGTCTTCGGGTACTAATCATGGTTAAGAATGTCACATTCTAGATTTCAAAAATAATCAAAGAAGACCATCAAGAATCCAATGTAGATTGTTTTTGTCATAAGATCAAGGGCATAAATGCCATCTTGATTGAGACCTAAATATTGATTCATAAAACATGGTAACACAACACAAAAAGACTACCTTCTCAAATGTCTCTTTCCACTATGCCCTTTTGCAATTTCCTTTCCTTTATTCTTCCTTATGATTCTCCCTTAGTCCAATTATTTACTTCCTTCTTCGCCTTCTAGCACTACTTCAGTCTCTCTTTAGGTTGTTCCTCCACTTCATCAATCTCAAATCTACTCCCCCCCTTTGCAATTTCACTACTTTTTGTAAACCAACTCTTGCTCTAAATACTCTTAGAAGTTTTCTCTAGATATCATGCTAAGGAAATAATATAGATGAATGCATTGAAAAAAAACTTTGTTCTTTCTTCATTCTCTATTTACCCTAATTTCTTCTTGACATGGCCTCCCACCTTTCACTTCATTGACTTAGGTTGCGCATTCATTGAAGCATCCTCCTTGGATTTCTTCTAACACAACACATAAATGTTCTCCTCAAACTTCTACAAAATTGTTACGTGTTGACTTCTTCAACTTAGGTACCCTTCAAATTGTTAGATTTAGTGATCAGATTAAATGCACAGAAAATTAATTAAAAATCAACACAAGACACAGCAGATACCCTGGGAAAACCCTCCTCTTGAGGGAGAAAAACCCAGCACTAATATATCTCTTATAGATTAATGATAGAACAAATAATCTCCTTTACAATAGGCCGATATGAAGGCCAGAAGATGCACAACAATCTGATGAATACTCAGTAATACAATGAAGCAATCTGCAATCTAATAACTCGAACTTCTGCTCTTGAAGTGAACTCGCATATGAAGAACTCGAACTGGATATAAATGAACTGAATTCAATGATCACAATGGATGAATCAATGAGTATATATACAAATGAATAGGAGAGACACATCCCTTCTAATTGTTCATGTCGGCCCCTATCCAATAGTTGTGACTTTAAGATACATGATGTCGGCTTCAAGAAATCACGTCTCTTCATGGATGTCGGCCTTAAAAAACAAATCACAATTATTCATAACAAATGATGTCGGCCTTGATTAAATTGCATCTTCTTAAGAAATTGTGCCTCTTCATTAAATCGCAATATATATATAAATTAGAGAGTCAAAGGCTATTATCTAATTTATTCAACATGTAAGGGACATCGGCTGGAAGTAGATACCAACGCTGTACATGAACATCAACACTCCCTCTCAGCTAGGGAGAATACTTCCAACTACACAAGACATATCACCTCAAGGTGATGTCTACCACAGTGGCTACAACCAAATGTGGAAAGGAAGAATATCACCTCATTGTGATATCAGATATCACCTCAACATGATATCAACCATAATGGCTACAACCATATATGGTATGTACAAGTGTTCATCACTTGCGTGATGTTGTCACCTCAACATGACTTTTCACCATGGGTCTCCCAGAGGGTGAAACACAAGTACAAAAATATCATCACGGATTCTCTCACGTGATGTTGTCATGGAGTCACACACATGACATCCACCATGACTCTCTCAAAGGGTGGAAACGAGGGATTTCACATTGAACTTCTCTTATCGAGAAGAACTCATTAATCAACGGATTTCCCCTCGAACTTCTCTCACAGAGAAGAACTCATTAATCAAGGGATTTCACCTCGAACTTCTCTTACAGAAAAGAACTCATTACAAGCTATCACTGATACTGAGTCTCTTTCTCAGTTAAGACTGGATTCTCCACCATACCAAGCTTATCCCGACAGTACACAAACTTTATTCTGGAGAGAGGCTCGGTATGAATGTTTGTCGTCTGCTCATCAGTGTTGATATACCTCAACTGTATAGCCTTCCTCCATACCATATCTCTAATATAGTGGTATTTTATCTCAACATGCTTGGTTTTGTCATGAAACACACAATTGACTGAAAGCTTCACACAACTCTGCTTATCACAATGAATGATGGTAGGCTCCATTGATTGTCCAAACAATCCTACAAGGACCTTACGAAGCCACACTGCTTCCCGAGCTACCCTACAAGCTGCAATATATTCTGCCTTTGCTATACTCAATGCTACAGATGACTACTTCTTACTGCACCAGGATATCATAGTTGATCCTAAACTGAAGCACCATCCAGAGGTGCTCTTCCAATCTGGGACACACCCTGCCCAATCAGAATCAGTGTAACCATGTAGCTCCAAGTCTGCATCTCAAAAATATCTCAACCCATATCCAACTGTGCCACGCAAGTATCTCAGGATATATTTAGCTGCAACAAGATGTATCTGTCTCGGTTCACACATGAACTGACTAAGTGCACTCACAGCATAACAGATATCTGGTCTAGTGTTAACTAGATACATCAAGGACCCAATCAGTTGTCTGAACATTGTAGGATCCACCAAGTCTGAACTAGCTGCAGCCTCCTTCAATTTATGTAGGTTGGTCTCCATAGGTGTCGACATGGATTTGCAATCCATCATACCAAACCTCTTAAGTACATCAATGGTGTACTTCCCTTGACTTAGAATCATCTCATCTGGTTTCTGCCAGACTTCTAGGCAAAGGAAGTAGTGCATAAATCCAAGGTCTTTCATCTCAAACTCAGAGGCCAACTCTTTCTTACATTTGATGATCAAGTGCTCTTCTCCAGTAAGTATCAAATCATCAACATATAAAACCAAAATTAATGCTTCACCATCAAATACCTTAAAGTATAGATTAGAGTCAGCATCATTCTTCAAGAAGCCCAAACTTGACAACTAACGACCAATCCTTTCGTACCATGCACGAGCAGCCTGCTTAAGACCATACAAGGCCTTCTTCAGCCTGCAAACATGAGACTCCTTCCCATGCACCTCGAAACCATCAGGTTGCTTGATATAAACTTCCTCCCCGATCACACCATTTAGAAAAGTTGTCTTCACATCCATTTGATGAATCTTCCATCCTCTAGAAGCAGCAATGGCAATGAAAGTCCTGACAGAAGTATAGCGAGCAACAGGAGCAAAAGTTTCTTCATAATCAACTCCCTCTTTCTATGAAAACCCATGAGCCACGAATCTTGCCTTGTACTTCTCTATTCTCCCATCAGCTGCATGCTTGATCTTGAAGAGCCATTTCGAAGATACCACAGATTTGCGTTCGGGTCTAAGAACAATGTCCCAATCATCATCCTTGAGAATTGATTGGTACTCCTCTGACATAGCATCTCTCCAAACCTGTTGACTGAAAGCTTCCTCCACACTAGAAGGCTCAGACTCAATAATTTGACTCATCAAGGCAACATAACTGGGGAACTTATGTGGCCTTTTACTTTCTCTGAATGTACCTCTAGGAGCTACGAACCTTTCAGCCTCTTGCATAGTTTTCCTAGCCTAAAGAGGTCTCTTTCTTCTAATCACAATATCGGTAGGCCCATCAGTAGGTTCCAAGGGCTCAACTGGATCAACATCTTCCTGCGGTTCGGAAGTCTCCCTCTGAATCTCAGGAGTATGGTCAACTTCCATATCCTAAGGAGGCTCATCATAGTCAATCTCCACATGAGTTCCCTTGGATTTTCTAAATGCAACATCTTCCTCGAAGGTGACATCTCTACTGATTTCAATCAACTTCTGACCCGGAACATATATCCTGTAGGCTTTTGATGTCTCACTGTAGCCCACAAATATTCCCTTCTTGCCAGAAGGCTCCAACTTAGTTCTCTTTTCTTTTGGAACACGCACATAGACAGGGCATCCAAAGATCCTCAAAAGACTAACCTCAGGCTTCTTCCGGAGTCATATTCTCCAAGACCTTGTGAGGACTTCTATTTTGAACATATACTGCAGTCCTAGAAGCTTCTTTCCATAAGAAGGTTTGCAGATCCTGGTCATGAACCATGGCTTTTGCTGCTTCCACGATCATCCTGTTCTTTCTCTCTGCTACACCATTCTATTGAGGATTATAGGGAACAAAAAACTCCTTAATCCCAGCATCAATACAGAAATTTCGAAAGCTACCAAGGGTGTCTTCTCCTCCATTATCAGATCTGAGGATCTTCATTCTTTTACTGGAGAGATTCTCTATAAGAGCTTTGAACTCCTTGAACCTTTCTAACACTTCCTCAAACTCTTTGGTTTTCAAAAAATAAATCCAAATCTTGCTAGAGTGATCATCAATAAAAAGAACATAATACAAGAAACCACTCGAAGAAGGAACAAACATAGGTCCACATAAATCAAAATGAATAAGGTCTAAAATACACTTAGATCTACTTTCTCTACTATGGAAAGGAGCTTTTGAATTCTTACCCATAGCACATCCTTTGCAAGTTCCTTCATGCTCTTGATTGAACTTAGGAAGTCCCATGACCATCTTCTCCATGATAGGTAAGGCTTGGAAGGTGAGCCAATCTTCGATGCCATAGATCACATAGACTTGAAGAATCATGAACTAATGCTTGTAGAGGACGCGTACATAGCCTATAGAGGATTTCATGTCTAACACCAATTACTTGAGCACCCTTGAAACTGGAATTCGCCATCCACACAAGAACTTTGCCTTTGGAGAAGGCAACTTGATATCCTATATCTTCTAGAGCTGAAATAGAAATAAGATTGCGCTTGATTCCTGGAACATAAAGAACGTCTCCCAACTGAAGTGTAATGCCAGAATCCAAATGAAGAGTAGAGGTCCCAATTCCTTTCACGGAGTAGCCAGCATCATCTCCGATAATAACTTGTTCGGAAGAATCTTTCTCCACCAAACTTGATAAGTGCTCCTTAAATCTGGTAATGTGTCGAGAAGCACCACTGTCGATCAGCCAAGTGTTGGTATCTGTAGGAACATTGCTTGACAATGTTGAATAGAACAAGTATTCACATGAATCCTTTTGTGGAGAAACATCATCAACATCTGCAATTGTGGCTTGTTGCTTAGGTCTAGTTGGACAATGCTTAGCAAAGTAGCCAAACTTATCACACCTAAAGCATTGAATCTTGGACATGTCTCTCTTCTTCTTGGAGGCGGGTATGTCAGCATTTCCCTTATCTCGATTCCTCTTGAAGAACCCTTTCTTTCCATCTTTTCCTTTCTTCTTCGAAGCATGGGAGGCGAGAACATGAATATCTTCATTCTTTGAACTTTGACCAACGCCTCTAGCCACCAACCTTGATTCTTCTTGAATGCAGTCTGCCCTTAGACAATCAAACTTAGGCAATTTTGATCTTGCACTGATTCCCTGAATGAGAGATTCCCAAGACAAAGGAAGACCATTGAGAGCAAGCATAGTCAAGTCTTTGTCATCAACCATATGGCCAATTGTCGAGAGTTGATCTCTCAAATCTGAAATCCTCATGAAGTATGCAATCACTGATTCTCCTTTCGCCATCTTCACATGGTGTAGTTGTTGCTTCAGTGCAAGTGCCCGGCTGGTATTGTTGATTTCGTACATTTCATCCAATGTTTTAAGTATGTCTCTTGCCGTCTTCAACTTAGAGACAATAGGAACGATATGATCCTTAACGGAATCAACCAATATTTTCATTGCCTTGATATATTTCTTCTTCCACTACAACTTCTCTTCTTCCTCCTGAGGTTCAAGAACACTGGACTCCACAAACTCACCCAAGTCATTTTCACGAAAGGTAAGCATGATCCTAAATCTCCATGATGTGAAGTTGGATGCTCCCTCGAGTCTATCCTCAATCTTCAAACCGTTCACCATCTTGACAAAGGTAGAGATAGACAAAGAAATATAAAGAAGAGAATAGAGTATTGTTGTAAGAACAAATCTGATCACGATCTCCTCAAACCTGCTCTGATACCATGTTAAATTTAGTGATCAGATGTAATGCACAGAAAATTAATTCAAAATCAGACACAAAGACACAGCAGATACCCTGGGAAAACCCTCCTCTTGAGAGAGAAAAACCCAGCAACAATATATCTCTTATATATTGAAACAATAATAGAATCTCCTTTACAATAGAGGCCAATATGAAGGCTTATAGTATGCACATCAATCTGATGCAATATGATAACACAAGAGACAATCTGATAAAGATAATCTTCAGCCAACAATGATAACGAACTTCTCTTGAACTCAATCTGCCTTGTATAGAATTCGCACTAAGAATGATAAGATGAAGTATATCGAATGAACTGAATATGAATGCCAAACAAAGAAGTTCCTTTGAGTATATATACACCACGAATAGAAGAGTTGAGTCTTTTCAAAAGCAAGTCAGCATTTATCAAGAATCGTGCCTCCTTCATGGGATCGTGTCACTTCAAGGTCAGCCTCCAATAACAAATGTAACTCTTTATTATTCGTCCCTTTTCACTAATCATAATGTCGGCTTTAACAAACAAATCGCACCTCCAATAAATCGTGCCTCTTCAAGAATTGATGTCTCTTATAAATTAAATAGCCTTGGGCTATTATTTAATTTATCCTCATTAAGTAAAGGATATCGGCTGCAAGTAAAGACCGACGTTGTACATGAACATCAACACTCCCTCTCAGCTAGGGAGAATACTTCCAGCTGCACAAGACATATCACCTCAACGTGATGTCTACCACAATGGCTACAACCAAATGTGGAAAAGAAGAATATCAACTCATCGTGATATCGGCTGGGAGTAAAGACCGACGCTGTACATGAACATCAACACTCCCTCTCAGCTAGGGAGAATACTTCCAGCTACACAAGACATATCACCTCAAAGTGATGTCTACTACAATGGCTACAACCAAATGTGGAAAAGAAGAATATCACCTCAACATGATATCAACCATAATGGCTACAACCATATATGGTATGTACAAGTGTTCATCACTTGCGTGATGTTGTCACCTCAACATGACTTTTCACCATGATTCTCTCAGAGGGTGAAACACAAGTACAAAAAATCATCACGGATTCTCTCACGTGATGCTGTCATGGAGTCACACACATGACATCCACCATGACTCTCTCAAAGGATGGAATCAAGGGATTTCACCTCGAACTTCTCTTACCAAGAAGAACTCATTAGTCAAGGGATTTCACCTTGTTGTACCCAAACCAAATTTTTTGCTTCATCAAGGCATTTTGCTTAAAAGAGTCTAAACCTTGCTAAAATGATGTCAAATACAATTTTTGGGCAATATCAAGCATGGAGTTTTGTTAGTATTGTGTCAGTCAAAAGCAGTACCTGTTGATCAGAACTTGAATCAGGGACTCAGAACGAGGTATTTCACAATGGAGGAGCATTCCACGACGACAATTATACCTTTGCATGGTCATTTCAGTGACCAAGACGAAGATTTCAGTGGTCAAATTTATGAGGATTTCTCAGGCAAAAGCAAAATTGTGCCCCTGTAGCCTAGAGGCGCCCTTCTCTTTGAGGGTCCAGATTTTGTGTCGTGCTCATAAACACAGTCAATCTCTTCAGAATTAGCCCAATTATCTGATGAGCTATCCTACGAGGTTATCTAAGGTTTACAGCTCCGGTAACTGACGTCAGAAGTTGAGGTTCAGAAGATTGAAAATTGCAAAGGTTTGTCAGTTTTCAACTTTTGCGCCCCTGTAGCTCAGGGGCGCCCTTCTTAAAGAGGGTCTAAATTCTGGCATTCTTGCTTGTTGATGCATCTAATCTCTTTACGACTAGTTTGGCTATCCGACGAGCTATCGAATGCAGACACCCGAGACCCAAAGCTCCAGCAGTCAAGATCAGAAGACGAGGTTACGAGGAGACCTCACATCATTAAAAGTTCTCAAATGGTGAAATTGCGCCCCTGTAGCTCAGGGGCGCCCTTCAAGATGACCCCTGAGATGATTGAGTTTGCAGATGAGGTCTTCCTGACATCTGTGCTACTCTAGTCCGGTTTCGCAACGCACCAGTCAGCCAGTCAATCCGATATTCTGAGAGATCGTGGTACAAATTCTACCAAGCACGTAAATCAGAGGGTGGAGTAACATGAAACATTCACTGTAGCCTCTGTAGGCCAGGGGCGCCTAGCCTTTAGGCCTGTCAGATGGTGTTATTTGCTTTCAAAGTCTTCACGGGACTTGTGAGGAATTACTCCAATTATCCGACAAGCCCAGTCGTCAGCCTCCGGGATTTGGCAAACGCTCGTACGTGCAAGGTCTTTGCAAAATACTAAAAAATGAAGACAACTTGAAAAATGACCAAGTCTGGTCGTACATTCCATCTTGGGAAAGGCGCCCTTCTCTTTGAGGTCTTAGAAGCAGTTTTCTTGCTTCGTCGCCTCAAGAGACATCTCTTGTAGGTCTTTCTGGCTACGCATTGAGACAGACGGTGCGCGAATCAAGTCATCCCAGCTCTCGATATCAGAGGTCAAAGTAGGGCATCTGGTTGAGAGTTGTACTTTTGTTGAAATGGTGTTTGAGCCTTTTCAGGCCAAGGGCGCCCTTGCTTTTGGGGTCCTTAATGCAGCTTTCAGGTGCCTTGCGTATATTTGTTGGATGCGGAATACCTCTAGTCACGCAGTGAGCCTATCATCCAGTCAGCAAGGTTCACCGTTCATCGTCAGCAGCCGTTTGAAGCGTCAAATGACAAAATGGAGAAATGGCAAAGTCTGATGTCTGAAAATCAATTTAATCAAGGGCACCTAATTTTTTGAGGTGTTAAACGTTGATTAGCAATGACGACTCCCAGCAGACATTTCTTCTTTGCTCTATAGGTTTCGCAATGAATATTCCTACTCAGTCTCAGCATCACCCGGTCACCCGGAAATCAGTGTTGAATATGGCCAGTTGTAACTTTCTAGTCAGCTACAAAGTAGGAAGTTAATAAAAAACGTAATATCTTTAGCAAATGGACGCCTATGAGGACAAATGAGGACTTTTTGAAATCAGTGAAGTTCGCCAAATGAGTCCAAGAGCTCAACATGGTTTGTCAACTGATTAAAATAATATTTAATATTTAATTTGCATATTTGAGCATTAAATGGCGATTTTCTTAAATTGGCGCCTCTTTGTGCTAGATTTTCAAATTGCATGAGGAATATTTTTATTATTTTTATTCCGGACTTCAAGTCAGTCTCAATTCGAACTTAAGGGGTCCAATCAGAAGCTTTCTATTTTCAGTCGAGGTTTTAAATCTTGCAATCAGCATTATGGTGCGAATTTTCTCTATTTATTCATGGTGCCATCATTAAGCATTCATTCAGCTTGAGCAAAATTCGTAATTCTTCAAAGCAGAGGCGAATTTTCCAGAGTTGGGCGAATTTATCATCAGCAATCAAAATCAGAAGCATCAAACAATTCCTTTTGCAGGTACAGATTCACAGTCATCAGCAAATTTGGAGAACATGGGGCGATTTTGACAGAAGAAAAACACAGAAAAAACGTCTTTTCTCCTCTCAGATTCTCCAAATTCTCTCAGATTTCAATTCGCATGTTCCTGAAATTGGCAAATTTGGCAAGTTTGATCATCTGGATCGATTCTATATAGCTTCCTCGAATTAAATTCATGTGCTTCAATTTTTAGGAATTTTTAACTCCAGAGCATCAGTTCTCGAGTTTCTAATTTTCTCAACTGAAAATTCTTCGCATGGTCGATTAGAAGTCAGATTTTTGCATTTCTGACGTTTTTGAGTTGTCTTAGAATCTTTTTTCTGGACAAAACCCATATCTCAGATTTTTCGCCGAAGATAACCCTTCAATAGGCTATTTTTAGCCTCAGCAAGCTATTTTTAGCTTTCCAAAAATCTTGTCAGAACATAGTTGAGTTCACAGTCAACAGGTGAGTTTTTCAAAATGCAGTACACTCAGCTCGAATACAGGACCAAATCAGTCCTTACTCACAACTTCATCGGGACAGTTGAGACAAATCTTCATAAGGCACTGCTAGAGGCAGTCTTAGATCCAATCAAAATCAGAGATTCGATTATTCAGAATATTCAGCAGTCCGGGTCACTTAAGGCCGCTTCCATACCTATCTCTGCTCATTGTGTTGAGTTCGTGATGTCTTGTATTAAGCATTACAACTCTGCTACTCGTGAGATAGTGTCAGTAGATGGACGAGTCATTTGCAGTCTCAAGCCTCTGGACGTTGAAAGAAGTTTTGGTATCCCTCAACACCCGAACAGTCTGGTTATTTCTATGGAGCAGTGTGAGCATGCATTCAACGCTGATGTTGACAAGTGCCAAAGCAAGATGGTAGAACGATGGTTAAAGCAAGCGAAGAACAAATTGCCAAACAATGTGGGTCGTGGTGAGTACAAGGATGAGTACGCGATTCTAATTACACTCTTGAATCGTGTCTCAGGTCATTCACATGCAAATGTTTTCCAGCCCTGGATGTATTACATCATTGGTCGCATCATATCTGGGCAGGAGCATTATGACTGGGCATCCTTCATCAGCGATGTTATCCACAAGCAAATCATCGGCTTCCTAGTTGCCCACACATTTCACATGTGTTCTTACCTCGTGTACTTGATCGATTATCAGGGTCAGTTCCAAGGGTTAAACACCATTGGCATTCTCAGTGTTCAGAAAGTCTATCACTATTACGATCAGCTTGAGTTCACTAAGGCTGAACGCCACTTCAAGCGTGTTCATGAGGCTTTCTGAATTATACAGTGAGAAATTTGGACTAGGAGTTGCACGTTCGTATCTCGGCAATTGCTAGAGCAGCGATGGATGGTTGGGCAGACTGGTTCATTCAATTCCCGACATACACTTATATCCGAGTATATGGATTTACAGGAAACCCAGCCATGCTTCCACGCTATCCTTTGGATAGAACAGTCTTTATGGCGTTCCTGAGGCAGTTACATGATGTTCATCGTCATTTGCGTCGCAAGCATAAACCAACTGCCAATTTTCCCCTTCAGTTTGGAATATATTGGTTCAAGACGGCAGTTGATGCCAAAGCTGCAGGACAGGAGCTAGAGAGGTATCATCTCAAGTATCTTTTCGAGGTACGTGCCTATGATCCTTGGGGTCATTACACAGCACGCCTTGGTGGTCGCGCATATCATAAGCCTTCTATGGAAGACTATTGGGCAAATTGCGTGGACGACTTTGAGGTCCGCAAACGTAGCTACGGCCGCTTCTCTCTCTCACAGATTTATGTTTTCTTGTCAGAAGATGTGGGAGGTTTATCAGATGATGAGGGAGAAGTCCTTCCTCAGTTTTTCAGAGAGCAGGTTGACACACAGCCACTGCCAGCAGTTGATTGATTTGCCAAGGAGTATGCATCAATAAAGGAGAGGTCAAGTAGAGTTATCCAAAACAGTATACTTTACCTCGACAGCAAGAAGACCAAGAGGGTAAATGTGCCTAGAGCAGAGCCGCCAGTGGTGGATCCTTCTCTACCTTCTGCGTCAAAACCTAAACAAAAGAAGAGTAACCCTCCCAAGAAAAGTCAAGCGCCAAACAATTCAAAAGGCAAGGCGCTTGCCATTGATACACACACGGACCCTATCAGAGCCAATTCAGAGACCAGTTCAAAGTCCGCCAGTGCTTGAGGTTCAGCCTCAAGTTCCTATACCAGTTCCGGAGCAGTCACCAGTCCCGATTCATATCGAATTGGATTTAGACTCCCCATCTCGCAGCAGCTCCTCTACATATTCACTCTCATCAGAGCCTCCTGTTGCTAGTACAGATCCTTGCAGTAGCATTAGCCGAGACCAGTCTTGGATTGAAACTCAATTGGGAAGGAAGAGGAGGCAGCCATCCTATGTCCTTAAACATTCAGATTTTGATCAGGTTTACCAGGATGTGCCAGACAAGAGGATCAAGAACATGGTCCACGTGGAGAGGAATACTGATATAGAGATCGTCCTCGAGACTGCTATACCTCCACAGGGGAAGAGTTTGGAAGAGTTGGATTCTCAGGACTTCGAGGTTATCACAGTCAACCTTGGTCGTAGCACACGCCAAACTCGGGTTGATCTCTTACAAGTTGCTACAGACAGCGCCAGGGATAGAATGTTGAAGGACGGAGAAGACAAGGCAGCCCTCAAGGCTGAAATCAAATAGCTTCGTCAGTACATTTCTAGCCTTGTACACAGGTCAGATGTTACTGCCACACTCCCACCGATGCTTGAGCCTCCAGCAGAACAGGGCCAACTTAATCATTTGGTTGCATACGGCAAGCGTTTGGAGGAATGGGAGGAATTCGTTGCTAGAGGCCGTTCTATGCTTACAGAGCTATATCAGTTGCGGTACAATGCACGAGAGCTCCGTCTACGTCTCCAAGATGAGGAGCGAGACATGGCGATTAGTAGACCCTAGGAGGAGATTATGATTGCTCACCTGAGTATGGCATACAAATCAGTCACAGATGTAGAGGATAAAGAGGCTATCTACTCTTGGAAAACACAGTTGGTTTTCAAGGCAAAGATAGAGGAAACAATGGCGTCAGAGTTGGCTAAGACTAGAGAGCACGTTACTAGTGCACTCCGGTTTGTGAGAACCTTAGTATCTCGCTTACCATGTCGATATCAGATTGAGGGTGGTGCATATGTTGAGCTTATTGATGTACAATCAGATCTTCGAGCACTCATTCATACTATTTTCAGTGGGGAGACCATTCACTGTAAGATTAATCATAATCTTACAGTCATGTCGGTGTTGTTCGATGAAGCGACCAGGAGCAGAGGCGAACTTCAGTCCCAGATCACAACTGGTGAGGACATGCTACACAGACATAGCATTCTTCGGCAGAGTATCAGAGCTCCAGACAGTGATGCGGTTAACAATCTCGTTGAGGGATTGGTTGCTCGAGATCACGACTAGTAGACTTCAGTTCCCACCTCTCGGGATAGACATTACACACAGGAGTTAAACTTGGTGTTACCTTTTCAAGTTAACTCGCTGTCTCATCTCATGCATATCTATTCTGGGATTAGCTTTATTCACTTGGAGTTGTATTTAGGGTTTACGTTAACTGATGGTAGTGTTCCAGTTAACTTACTTTCAATAAGGACGTGCATGCTTGCACATTGTACATTTAGATTAGTTTGTATCGGTTAACTGATGGTAGCATTCCAATTAACTGTATAGTTTGCTTTATTAGGGTTTAGCAATAAATCTTGCATGCATTGCAAGACTGTAGTTGACTCAAGGTGATTTTAGGGTTCCCTACACCTTTCAATGTCTATAAATAAGAGATTTTGCTCATTTGTACATAACTTTTGCACGAGAGAGAAATATATGTTGTGCCTACCTTGCCTGTAATATTGCTCGTTTTGTATTTGTTCATGAGTATTTACTATTATGATGAATTGTTATGCCACTTGGGTTTCATGCAATTATGATGGTGAATTCTTGCTTTAGTTAGATATAGTGGCTAGTTTGATCGTAGATTGTATGTGTGTCTCGCCTATGCAATTTATTGTCCTAGTTGGCTATCCTTCATGTTTTGTGTTCAATAAACTCGTTCAGATTGAGCTGATAGATGTGACACCTTGCCTTCAAGTTGAATTTGTACTTATTTATCGTGTGATGTGTGTGAATAATAAACTTATTCAGATTGAGCTGATAGTTGTGCCACCTTGCCTTCAAGTTGAGAATTTGTACTCGGTTTATCGTGTTGTCGTTTCCAATAAGCCTATTCAGACAAGCAGATAGTTGTGCCACCTTCCTGTTGTGACCTTTTTCACACATCGCCCCATTGCAAATGGGGACCCTCGCTGGTTTGCTCTTAGGGTTTCGCGTTGAGTAGCAATTTCATAGCCTCTGATACCTGGGAATTTCATGTCACGGTCTGGAGTCATCATCCGAGCCAAGTTGGGAGTTTGAGCCCGAAACTGAACGTAAACGTCATAGAAGTGCTTAGAAGGCCTCGCAGACGAGGATCGCCTGTGCTTTCGCTCAATTCTGACACTTCCTATTTTTTAGGGATTCTGCTTTTTTCGTTTTTGGCATTTCTGGCCCAATCTGGAATTTACTATTTTTAGAAAGTTGCTTTTTGCTTTTTTCTATTTTTAGTAAGTTTCTATTTTTAGAAAGTACAGGGTGTCATTAGCATTTGAGTCAAAAGTTTCCATTTTTGGAACTAAAAAGCGAGCAAAAATCAAGCAAAGATCGAAAAATCATGAGAAAAGCAGAGAAAAAGCGCATGCAAAGCAGAGAAAGGCACATGCAAGATGAGAAAAGCAGAGAAAAAGCGCATGCAAAGTCAAAAAAATCAACTGGATAAGATCACGCCTTTAAGAGAAAATCACTGAAAAATCAAGAAAAAAGCAGGCAGATCATGGTGAAATTCGCCTAAGTCTGAAAGAGGTACGAACTTTAGAAAATCCAGTTGAAACTTTAGAAAATCCAGTTCGAAAATCCATTGATCAAAGGGAAAATCCAAGTAAAATTAATCTATTTGAGGAAATTCGCATTCTTCAAGAAAATCCAGTTGGAAAGTGAAAATTCCAGTTGGACAAAGTAAAAATCGACTAAGGCATGAAAAATTATTGAACTGGACTTTAGGAAATTGAGTGAAGTGAAAATTCCAGTTGGGAAGTGAAAAATCCAGTTGGAAGTCGAATTTTCTCAAGTTAGAATCGAATTTTTTCTAAGGCAAAGTCACTTTGAGAAGTCAAAATTCCAGTTGAAAAGTCAAGAAGTCCAGTTGAAGGTCGAATTTTGCTAAAGGCAAAAATAAAAGAAAAACTTAAGTTTTATTTTAAAACTTAATCACCAAGCCAAAAGGGACGCCTTGTTTGAAAAGTCAAAGATCAGGATAAGATTGCTTTTTCGTTTTTAAAGCAAAATGCAACCAATGAGAGGAAGAAGTCGACCTAAATTAATTTGGGAAGGTTTTTATTATAAAAGATAACTTGTGAGCTCATTTTTCATTATTTGCAAAAGTCGAATTTTCTTCACAGGCAAAGCTCTCCCAAGAAAAGACGTCTTTTTCAGCTGCAAGTGGATTTTTCTTTGAGTTCCAGAACATTGAATTGGATTTTTTCTCCTTTCCGGATTTTCTTCAAACAACTGCAGGCACAATGTCTTCTCCAAAGAACGTGGGAGGTGGAGTCAGAAAAGCTCAAGTCAAGGAAGTCCTGAAGGAATTTCATCCAGAATCCCAGTTGTCCTCGAAGTGGAAGAAAGTGACAGATACAAACTTTGAACAATTTAATGCGATTCAGCACAAGAGAAGGATGTTTGGCACAGAAAATGAAATGCCTACACCTATCGCCTCAAATATTGTTAAGTCTGGACTTCATCAAGCAGCAGGATTTCCGCCTGCAGTTCAGTGCAATGAGTTAATGGTTGAATGCGCCAGAAGGTACAATCCTCAAACAAGATCAATTAAAACTCCCAATGGAATCACCTTGGCCTATTTCACAGAGGATTCAATCAGGGAAGTATTTGGTATTCCCCATCGCCGGAAAATGTTGAACAGGACTCAGCAAGAATCACAGGCCATGTTCGATCAAGCCAAGGAATCCTGTATGGACATCATCAATTCCAACTGGATTAAAGAACCCAAAAGACATCGCTCCAAGTTGCCAAAGAGACTAATTTGCACAGATTTTAAGATAGAATACAGTGATATGATTCACATGCTGAACAGAGTTATGGGAACGTCTCAAGGAGCCTTCTTTGAGGTGTGGATGTTTTCATACGTGGAGGAAATCGTATTGGGAATGGAGGCTATAAATTGGGCGAAGTTGATAAGTGATAATATCGATTTCCAGTTGAGAAACCTTGAAAAAACTAAAACCTTCTACATGAGTTCTTATGTGGTTTATATTCTGGCAAGATTCACTAAGTACAGAGGACTGATTTGTAAAGGCGAAGTGGGACTTCGGAAAGATCAACTCAAATCATATGATTGTTACCCGCAGCTCCAACTACATTACAGGGACAATTTCAAGATAACAAATGACGCCTTCCTTATGTACATCACGCGAGTTCTTCAAGGAACAGTGCAGAGAAGGCTATCTAAAGAAGCTATGGCAATGCTTGACAAATTCGGGTCTTGGTTTATCCAGTTTCCGACATTTACTTATATAAGAATTCATGGATTCTCTGATGCTCCGTACAGACTTCCTCGATACCCAACAGACAAAATTGTTATGCTTGAAGTTGCAAGGCAACTAGCATGTGTAGACTCCATTCAGGCGAAGAAGAACAAACAAGGAGTGGATTTTCCGGTTGCAATTGGAAAAATGCTAGAAGTCTGTCCTTCGTTACAATCAGCCAAAACAGCAGGGGTAGAGTTGCAATTTTACAAATTCAGCACCTATAATCCAAGATCCGATTATGATCCATACCTGAGAATGCACGGGAAGAAGTCCCTTCATGTTATGCAGATCGAAGATTACTGGTCTAACCTGATGGACGAGTATGGAGTCAGGAAGAAGGCTTGGTCAAGAATTCCAGTTGAACTTGTGAAAAGGTGCGACTTGTTTCCTATACCTGACCAAGTGAAAGACAACGGGGACTACATTCACCCTCAGTTTGAACAAGAAAAAGATAGGCCTATCTTATTGCCTAACTGGACACAACCTGAGATGGCCAATTTGAACACATTGATGAAGGACATTTTTGCTTACTCAAGGGAATGGGTCGATGGTCAGATCAGCAAGTTGAGGAAGGAAGGAATTTCTCTTACTTACGCCACATTGAACAATAAGGATGGCCAGGAGGAAGCAATTGGCGAAAATCCTGATGAATCTGCATATCCTAGCAAGAGGAAGGTAGTAAGTGGAAACCTTCAACTAGAGGAAAAGGAGTCAGCTAATGAGGAATTGGAGAGTAAGAAGCAAAAGGTGACTGAAAATCCCTCATCTTCAAGGACTTTGTCAGTTGGAGTAATTGAAAAGGTATCCGTTGTTGATATCGAGCCAAGCTATGAGCAAGAAATTCAGTTTCAAGAGTTAGAACAGGTGGATTCTTTCCAAAATCAAGCCTCCACGGAGTGTTTAGAAGGAGATGATACTTTGATGATTGAAGGTGCAGGAGATACTGAGATCCTTGAGGACAATGAAGAACTAGGAGATGAGGTAATTTCTGCTCTTAAAGGAATTAATGATGATGTTCAGTTAGAAGATGGGATGGAATTATCCACAATCCCAGATTGGCTAACTGAAAGTTTGAAGAAGAAGTCCAGACCACTGGATGAGGTTCAACCAGTTGAGAGCATACAGGACTTCCTAGAAAGAATTGGCAAGGCTAAAACGCCAAAGAGGCCTAAGAAATATTCTCAGATTACCAGGAATGATACAGGATCCAGGATCTTACAGGTAGCAGTCCCGAAAGTTGACAAGCTAAGAGATCAGATTGCTCCTATGGATTATGAAGTTACAACGTTGGATATTGGGCCAACGACAATAGATCAGGATTTCCATGAGTTGGCGGACACTTCCAAAGCCATCAGGGAAAAGTTTGATAAAACAGAAGAGAAGAAAGAAAGGTTGGAATTGGAAAATCTAAGGCTGATAGAGTTCATTCAGCAGCTAACAGCCCCTTTGCGCCAGGAAAATGCAGCCTTTATTCCACCGTCATCTCTCACTCCGGAGTCTGTTGATGTTCTTGAGGCTATGAGGATTACGAGTCAAGCAACCAAGAGTTGGGTGACCAATATTTCAAAACAAATGGAGCGATTCTTGGAGAAGTGCGCCCAAACTTATGACAGATCTGCATTGCTGATAACTGAAGTTAGTCAAGTTGAGGACCATTGGGAAGATTTCCAGTATGTACAGGACAAAGTGATACCTCGTTTGAGGGTTCTAAAAGAAGTTTCCTTGCAAATTTTGATCCAGGAAGGTGTTATCGAAGAAGGAGCCTCATATGATTTCAGCAGGTGGTATTATTCCTTACTAGCCAAAAGGAAGACATATGATGGAATAAAGGAAGAATGTGCTGCTATACGGAGCACGATTGAGAAAATTCAGTTCAAAATCCTCACTTCTCTTGAAGGATTAACAGGACAAGAACACCATGATACGAATGGCTTAGACTTAGAAGGATTGAAGAAAAGTGTGATGAGCATTTACTTCAAGGAAGTGCAGATTATTACAGAGAACCAGCTTGATGATATGTCTTCTCTTTTGGCCTTCATGGAGAACTTTCAGAAGCAGGAGGCTAGATGGGAAGGAACTTTCACTCAGTGCCTGGAGACCTTGGACGTGATTGGAATGCAACTGGATTCTGTGCCGAATATCTCAATGGAGGAACTTGATTCTGTGTTAGCCAAATTTCTTGCATTTGCAGCTAGGGAGCGATCCAAAGGGAATTGCATTCTGGATTCCCACTTGCTCGAATGAAGTGCAAGGTGTCACCATTTTCATGCTCCAAATGGCGGGTTCTGCTTGTGCCACGTGTCTTTGAGTTTGTTGTGCTTTTAGGGTTAGGGTTTATCAAATTTGATCTTGGCCGTTGATCTTAAATTTAATCTTGGCCATTGCTTTGTAATTGGGGTGCCTATATAAACCCCATTCATTTCATTTATTCAAGGAGAGACTGATGAGATTGTTGCAATATTGCTGTTTAAATAATAAGTGGATTCAGAGTTGAGCATTTATTATTTCTATGAGCCCGCATGGTTTCATTGATTTCTTCAAAATAGAGTAAATTTGTTTTCAAGTATTTTAGATGAATGAAAGATTGATAGTGTTGGAAAAAGTGGAATTAGTTCATACCTTTTTCAATTGGATGATTTTCAATTTGATGTGTAAGGTTAGTCTGAACATTAAAATTGCTTAATTTGAGTTCTATTATCTATATGCATTGGTCGAATTGATGGTGATATAGTGTAATAGGATATCTTTCGTAAACCCTTGAAGATTGCACCGTCTTTGTCTAGTTGTAGTGCCGTGCTTGGCGAAGCAAAGATTGGTTTAAATTCCATTATCCAGCATTTGTCTCCGAAGTTCGTAGGATTAGTTCTGCATAAATCTAGTTCCTTTACCCCCCATTCCCTTTTTATTTATTTTTATCCTAAACTGAAAATTCCAAAAAACATAAGAGCGTTCAACGTTACATCAATCCAACTCCCTACTTTGAGTAAGTTCCTCATTTCAAGGTCCCTTTGTGAAACCAGCATATCACATCATCCATTGAGCTTGTCCATCCCCCAAACCGGAACATTGGAATTACCGTATGACCTTTCTGGCAATCTTAGCATAAGAGGTAATTTTTCAAGAGAGGATAAAGCTGCCTTTGGGCATTCTTCTTTTTTATTCTAAAGTGTTGGGTGTGTCACAAAACACGCATCAACACTTCCCTTCACGTTGTGAGTCTGTACCCGGCTTATCATCAGATAATCATTCTTGCTCCGTTTCCTCATGCTCTAAATTCTTGAGGGGATTGGATAGTTAAGTTACTTAGTTTTGTGTGTTGTAGTTAAGTCTTGCGAAACCAGAAAATACTTAGCTACAACGAATAGAGTTTTTCTTAAACCTTGTGCCTCTTACAGCTGAGACAAAAAGACAGGATATAGTTTAGTTATTTCCCTTTTCAAGCACTTTTGTCAAGCACAACAAGGGAGCTTCCCCTCCTAATTTGAAGAGCACTCATTGCGTAGTGTGCATAGTTGTCTGAACCAACTTGCACTCCAGAGGTGTTAGTTGTTACGCCAACACACCTCGAACTTCTCTCAGAGAACTCATTACTCAAGGGATTTCACCTCGAACTTCTCTCTCAGAGAAGAACTCATTACAGGCTATCACTGATACTGAGTCTCTTTCTCAGTTAAGGCTGGATTCTCCACCATACCAAGCTTATCTTGAAAGTACACAAACTTTATTCTGGAGAGAGGCTTAGTGAGAATGTCTGTTGTCTGCTCATCAGTGATGATATACCTCAACTGTATAGCCTTCCTCAATACCATATCTCTGATATAGTGGTATTTTATCTCAACATGCTTGGTTCTGTCATGAAACACAGGATTGACAAAAAGCTTCACACAACTCTAGTTATCACAATGAATGATAGTAGGCTCCATTGATTGTCCAAACAATCCTGCAAAGAGCTTACGAAGCCACACTGCTTCCTGAGCTTCCATACAGGCTGCAATATATTTTGCCTCTGTTGTACTCAATGCTACAGATGACTGCTTCCTGCTGCAATAGGAAATCATAGCCGATCCCAAACTGAAGCAACATCCAAAGGTGCTCTTCCGATCT
Organism: Sequoia sempervirens; assembly: GCA_007258455.2. Lineage (NCBI taxonomy): Eukaryota > Viridiplantae > Streptophyta > Pinopsida > Cupressales > Cupressaceae > Sequoia > Sequoia sempervirens. The sequence continues at coordinate 120,862 of VDFB02337183.1, forward strand.
GTGACACATCCTGCCCAATAAGAATCAGTATAACCATGCAACTCCAAGTCAACATCTGAAGAATATCTCAACCCATATCCAACTGTGCCACGCAAGCATCTCAATATATGTTTAGCTGCAACAAGATGTATCTGTCTCGGTTCACACATGAACTGACTAAGTGCACTCATAGCATAACAGATATCTGGTCTAGTGTTAACTAGATACATCAAGGACCCAATCAGCTATCTGTACATTGTAGGATCCACCAAGTCTGAACTAGCTGCAGCCTCCTTCAATTTATGTAGGTTGGTCTCCATAGGTGTAGACATGGATTTGCAATCCATCATACCAAACCTCTTAAGTACATGAATGGTGTACTTCGCTTGACTTAGAATCATCTCATCTGGTTTCTGCCAGACTTCTAAGCCAAGGAAGTAGTGCATAAGTCCAAGGTCTTTCATCTCAAACTCAGAGGCCAACTCTTTCTTACATTTGATGATTAAGTGCTCTTCTCCAGTAAGAATCAAATCATCAACATATAAAACCAAAATCAATGCTTCACCATCAATTACCTTAAAGTATAGATTAGAGTCAGCATCATTCTTCAAGACGCCCAAACTTGATAGGTAACGATCAATTCTTTCGTACCATGCGCGAGGAGCCTGCTTACGACCATACAAGGCCTTCTTTAGCTTGCAAACATGAGACTCCTTCCCATGTACCTCGAACCCATCAGGTTGCTCGATATAGACTTCTTCCTCGATCACACCATTTAGAAAGGTTGTCTTCACATCCATTTGATCAATCTTCCATCCTCTAGATGCAACAATGGCAATGATGGTCCTGACAGAAGTATAGCGAGCAACAAGAGCAAATGTTTCTTCATAATCAACTCCCTCTTTCTGTGAGAACCCTCGAGCCATGAATCTTGCCTTGTACTTCTCTATGCTCCCATCAGCTGCATGATTGATCTTGAAGAGCCATTTCGAAGATACCACAGATTTGCCTTCGGGTCTAGGAACAATGTCCCAAACATCATTCTTGAGAATTGATTGGTACTCCTCTAACATAGCATCTTTCCAAACTTGTTGACTGAAAGCTTCCTCCACACTAGAAGGCTCAGACTCAATAATCTAACTCATCAAGGCAACATAACTGGAGAACTTATGTGGCCTTTTACTTTCTCTGAATGTACCTCTAGGAGCTGCAAACCTTTCAGCCTCTTGCATAGTTTTCCTAGCCCAAAGAGGTCTTTTTCTTCTAATCACTATATCGGTAGGCCTATCAGTAGGTTCCAAGGGCTCAACTGGATCAACATCTTCCTTTAGTTCTGAAGTCTCCCTTTGAATCTCAGGAGTATGGTCAACTTCCATATCCTAAGGAGACTCATCATTGTCAATCTCCACATGAGTTCCCTTGGATCTTCTAAATGCAACATCTTCCTCGAATGTGACATCTCTACTGGTCTCAATCAATTTCTGACCTAGAACATATATCTTGTAGGCTTTTGATGTCTCACTGTAGCCCACAAATATTCCCTTCTTGCCAAAAGTTTCCAACTTAGTTCTCTTTTCTTTTGGAACATGAACATAAACTAAATATCCAAAGATCCTCAAATGACTAACCTCAGGCTTCTTCCCTGTAAAGGCTTCTTCCGGAGTCATATTCTCCAAGACCTTGTGAGGACTTCTATTCTGAACATATACTGCAGTCCTAGAAGCGTCTTCCCATAAGAAGGTTTGCAGATCCTAGTCATGAATCATGGCTTTTGCTGCTTCCATGATCGTCTTGTTCTTTCTTTCTGCAACACCATTCTGTTGAGGATTATAGGGAACACAAAACTTCCTCTTAATCCCAGCATCAACACAGAAATTTCGAAAGCTACCAGAGGTGTATTCACCTCCATTATTAGATCTGAGGATCTTGATTCTTTTACCGGAAAGATTCTCTACTAGAGCTTTGAACTCCTTGAACCTTTCTAACACTTCCTCAGACTCTTTAGATTTCAAAAACTAGATCCAAGTCTTTCTAGAGTGATCATCAATAAAAAGAACATAATACAAGAAACCACTCGAAGAAGGAACAGACATAGGTCCACACAAATCATAATGAATAAGGTCTAAAATACACTTAGATCTATTTTCTCTACTATGGAAAGGAGCTTTTGAATTCTTACCCATAGCACATCCTTTGCAAGTTCCTTCATGCTCTTGATTGAACTTAGGAAGTCCCGTGACCATCTTCTCCATGATAGTTAAGGCTCGAAAGTGAAGGTGAGCCAATCTTCGATGCCACAGATCACATAGGCTTGAAGAATCATGAACTAATGCTTGTAGACGATGCGTAAATAGCCTATAGAGGCTTTCATGTCCAACACCAATTACTTGAGCATCCTTGAAACAAGAATTCTCCATCCACACAAGAACTTTGCCTTTGGAGAAGGCAACTTGATATCCTTTATCTTCAAGAGCTGAAATGGAGATGAGATTGCGCTTGATTCCTGGAACATAAAGAAGATCTTTCAACTGAAGTGTAATGCCGGAATCCAAATGAATAGTAGAGGTCCCAATCCCTTTCACGGAGTAGCCAACATCATCTCCGATAATAATTTGCTCGGAAGAATCTTTCTCCACCAAACTTGATAAGTGCTCCTTAAATCCGGTGATGTGTCGAGAAGCACCATTGTCGATCAGCCAAGTGTTGGTGTCTGTAGGTACATTGCTTGACAATGCTGAATAGAACAAGTATTCACATGAATCCTTCTACGGAGAAGCATCATCAACATCTGCAACGATAGCTTGTTGCTTAGGTCGAGATGGGCAATGCTTAGCAAAGTGGCCAAACTTATCACACCTAAAGCATTGAATCTTGGACATGTCTCTCTTCTTCTTGAAGGCGGGGGCATCATCATTTCCCTTATCTCGATTCCTCTTGAAGAACCCTTTATTTCCATCTTTTCCTTTTTTCTTCAAAGCATGGGAGGCAAGAACATGAATATCTTCATTCTTCGAACTTTGACCAACGCGTCTAGCCACCAACCTTGATTCTTCTTGAATGCAGTCTGCTCTTAGACGATCAAACTTAGGCAATTTTAATCTTGCACTAATTCCTTGAATATAGGATTCCCAAGACAAAGGAAGACCATTGAGAGCAAGCATGGTCAAGTCTTTTTTATTAAATATATTAAATAATGTAATATTAATGGTCATCTTAGTCGTCTTTAGTTAGTTTAGATAGTTTCTAAATTTGTCTTCAGTTTACAATTGTTTCATTTAGAAACATCGTCTTGTATTTTTCTATTTAAGGAGCATTAGTCTCCTTTGTTAATATATCGATTATTTGAACATGGTATCAGAGCAGATCTGAGCCTGCCTCCCTCACGGGAGGGCTCAAGATTTTGGGAGGGTTTCAGAAATTTTTTTACCGCGTGGGTTTGATACTGTAATTCGCGTGTTTGCTTGTTTTCTGAAATTTGAAGGTTAAAATTCTTTCTTTTTTTTCTAAAAATCGCGTCTGTTGATTCGTAGCTCGGAGGCAAGGTTTTTTGAAAAATTTTGGCGGGCGTCGTTCTTCCTTTCAAAAACGCGTTTCTCAGATCTCTTTAAGTTGCATTTTTTTCAGACCTAGACGTCATTTTTTGGCCGCGCGACTTCTTGTGACGCGTTTTTCTGTTGGGCACGCGTTTTTTCTGCTCGTTTCAAGCTCATTTCTCTGATGTTCGTGGCCACGTGTGTTTCTGGTCATGCGTTTTCTGCAAAGACTTCTGAAGCTCGCATTTTCGTGCATCCTCTGTGGCGCGATTTTCATCTGAAACACGAAAAGGAAGATCGCGTTTTTTAATCAATCTTTGGTGGCACGACCTTCTTTTGGTGTATATCGCGTGCCCTTCTGATCAACACACGGCGGGTTTCTTCCCTCCTTCTACATTTTTCACTAGTTCCTGTGTGCGCAACCTTTGTTTTCTACTAGGCACGATTTCAACCCTTGATGGACGCGTTTTGTTGCTTTCTTCTGGGCGTCTTTTTCTGCGTCGAATTTTCTGAGAAAATCTTCATTTTTAGACGTGTTTTTTTATGCATTTTTCCTTCTGCAAGGATGAGATCTGTTTTGAGGGTTTTAATAATTTTTTCCTAAAAATTATTTTGGTGGGTTTATAATTTTGTCCTTAAAAATTATTTGATGGGGTTTTTATAATTTTTCATTAAAAAAAATTATTATTTGGTGGGTTTTAGAATTTTTAGCCTTAAAAAATTATTTGTTGGGTTTATAATTTTTCCTTAAAAATTATTTGGAGGGTTTTAATTTTTCCTAAAAATTTTTGTGAGGTTTTCTGATTTTTGCCTTAAAAATCATGAAAGGGTTTTACCGTTTTTCCTTAAAAACGATGTTTTGTATGCTGATCCATGTTTCGGATTCCATGCCAGCTACTTGGATTCCTTTGTGGTTTTTTTTTTTACCGTTTTTTCTGAAAAAACGATGCTTTGTAAACTTCAGCTTCAGGGTTTTGCGATTTTGTCCTCAAAAATCGTGGTTTCTTGCAATCTGCTCTGGAGCGTCGTGCTCATCTGCAAAAGTTTGGAGGGTTTGCCGATTTTTCCCCAAAATCGTGGTAGTTGTTTTTTTGGAGTCTGGCTACAGGGAGGTACAACTTTGTTACCCAACATCAGGTTGGATGTTTTGTGATCTGTTCTGGTTGTTTTCAGAAGTTTTGTAGTTTCTAAGAGAGTTAGTGGCAGACTCATCTCAAGTGGCAGAGTCAGTGGCAGGCTCTTGTCTTTTGTGGTAGAACGTTCTTTGTTTCTATGGGTAGTTAGAACGATGACCATTAAGGGAGGGTATTAAATATATTAAATAATATAATATTAATGGTCATCTTAGTCGTCTTTAGTTAGTTTAGATAGTTTCTAAATTTGTCTTCAGTTTACGATTGTTTCATTTAGAAACATCGTCTTGTATTTTTCTATTTAAGGAGCCTTAGTCTCCTTTGTTAATATATCGATTATTTGAACATTTTTCGTCAACCATATGGCCAATTGTCGAGAGCTGATCTCTCAAATCTGAAATCCTCGTGAAATATGCAATCACTGATTCTCCTTTTGCCATCTTCACATGGTGTAATTGTTGCTTCAGTGCAAGTGCCTGGTTGGTATTGTTGATTTCGTACATTTCTTCCAATGTTTTAAACATGTCTCTTGCCGTCTTCAATTTAGAGACAATAAGAACGATATGATCCTTAACGGAATCAACCAATATTTTCATTGCCTTGATATATTTCTTCTTCCACTACAACTTCTCTTCTTCCTCCTTAGGTTCAGGAACACTGGACTCCACAAACTCACCCAAGTCATTTTCACGCAAGGTAAGCATGATCCTAAATCTCCATGATGTGAAGTTGGATGCTCCCTCGAGTCTATCCTCAATCTTCAAACCGTTCACCATCTTGACAAAGGTAGAGATAGACAAAGAAATATAAAGAAGAGAATAGAGTATTGTTGTAAGAACAAATCTGATCACGATCTCCTCAAACCTGCTCTGATACCATGTTAAATTTAGTGATCAGATGTAATGCACAGAAAATTAATTCAAAATCAGACACAAAGACACAGCAGATACCCTGGGAAAACCCTCCTCTTGAGAGAGAAAAACCCAGCAACAATATATCTCTTATATATTGAAACAATAATAGAATCTCCTTTACAATAGAGGCCAATATGAAGGCTTATAGTATGCACATCAATCTGATGCAATATGATAACACAAGAGACAATCTGATAAAGATAATCTTCAGCCAACAATGATAACGAACTTCTCTTGAACTCGATCTGCCTTGTATAGAATTCGCACTAAGAATGATAAGATGAAGTATATCGAATGAACTGAATATGAATGCCAAACAAAGAAGTTCCTTTGAGTATATATACACCACGAATAGAAGAGTTGTGTCTTTTCAAAGCAAGTCGGCCTTTATCAAGAATCGTGCCTCCTTCATGGGATCGCGTCACTTCAAGGTCAGCCTCAATAACAAATGTAACTCTTTATTATTCGTCGGATCGTCCCTTTTCACTAATCATAATGTCGGCTTTAACAAACAAATTGCACCTCCAATAAATCGTGCCTCTTCAAGAATTGATGTCTCTTATAAATTAAATAGCCTTGGGCTATTATTTAATTTATCATCATTAAGTAAAGGATATCAGCTGGAAGTAAAGACCGACGCTGTACATGAACATCAACAGTGTGGAGGTATTTTGTTCAAATTTCAAAGATTGTGTTTAATGTCGAAGTTTAAGAGTTTCCTCTCCTAGCATACCTTTTCTCCGACCCTTGCCTTTTTCCTTATCCTTGTCAGAGTTTCAGACTTTCTCATCTCAATATGTTTTTCCTCTTAAGTACCAATCTGACATTTCGAAGTTGGAGATGCAAGCATACCTCTAACATGATAATTTTGGGCATGACTTACAGTGTACTCCTGATCACTGATCCCCAACAAGTGGTATGGATTCTATGGTATCCTCGATCCCCGACTCCCAATATTGACTTCATATATCTTTTCAGAGTTTGTGATGTGAGGATGCTCTAATCTGCTTGCTTTTGACATGGGTTATAATGTTTGTAAATGATTCTTGCAAGTGAATGTCTCCACAATTCAATTTGTGGATGTTTTGGGAAATTCTAGCTTAGAGTTTCCTCTTGCCACTTCACTATTTGAATGTAATTTATATTTGATGAATGGGACAGCATTTTAATACATTACAAGCTTTGTAATGGTCAATTCTTCATTGCATATGAATTTCTACAATCTAGGATGGATAACTAAGAATATTCAATCTTTTTGGTGTATGTATTTGCACAGCTTATAGTCCTCCCGATTTCTTTGTGTTGTCTCTCATGGTGTGTTGTGACTCTATAACCCAATGAATAGGCACTAGTTCTCGCAATATTGATCCACCACGCACTCAAATTAAAAGCATCTTAAACTAGTAGATTAGGAGTAGAAGTAGTTTGTATGTCCTTCATAATTCAGTGCTCTAACTAGGGAAGTCTATTTAGTGATCCATAACTATTAGCATCTTGAAGAATCATGTCCTACATACCCACATCCTGTAGTTTTGCAAGTTGTTATCAACTTAATAAGATGTCTTATGACCAGTAGGTTAGTCTTTGGTCTAGTGATAGCTTTTGGGACCAAGCATACATTGGGAACTACTACATGCTTGTTTATTTAAGCATCTTCAATTCTGTTAAGAATACCTCTAGGGAAGCCCCCCTTGGGTCTCGCTGAGCCTGAAGTGAAGGAAAGAATACCCATACTCAACAATTGGTCCAAGTTGCCCTACCTTATCATAAGTTAGAGGTCGGCTGCTCTAAGTTTGACACCCCTGGCACTTAGAAAACAGCTTGGCTTTAGCAATTTGGTAAACAACAACATTGTGCACCAATAGACACCATTTGGGCCAAGTTGCCAAATAAAAAGAATAGAAAACCAGTGGCTGTGTACACTGATGTATATTTATATGATCACCCCACACATGAATGTTGAAGCATAAGCAACTTTAACAGTAATTGACATTGCATTCTCTACAAAGCATATAACCCAAAGTAAACAAAAAAAAATGCAAAAACAATAAGAACTAACCAGCGAGAATGAACAACAGATTTATTGGAACTTTTAGTTGCTAACCAAGCATCTCTCTTAAATTGCAAGTGCCGAAGCACTAATGTATCACAAGAAGGAATTATATAATTCAGATATATTTAGATCTTGTACTAGGAATAGATGTTCAAATGCACACCTCAAGGGGACCAAGTTCTAGAAGACCAAGGGTTGCTCTCCGAGCATTGCATGCCATCCGCAGAAAATCCATGTTGCTCACACCTGGGATCTCAACTGGAGACTGAAAACTCATAAATAAGCCAGCATGGCTTCTCTCTTCAGGCTCCTTATCCAGCAAGTTCTCGCCTTTGAAAATCACCGTACCCCCAGTAACCTCATAATCAGGATGACCCACAAGAACCTGTATTTAGTGCCAACAAGATTCAGATAAATCATAATATATATCCTAAATCTTAATTTGTTTAACAATGAGATAATTTAACTTTGAAAAAACCATACAAATTAATTTTTAAATTGCCTTGCCTTCGAGAAAGTACTCTTTCCAGACCCATTTTTTCCCATGATCGCATGAACCTGCAAGGAAACCAAATCATCTAAGAGTTTTCACCAAGTCCAGTAAATGACCATTCTAATTCTAAAAATCTCTTTATTTATATCGTGTTTAACTAAGCATTTGATAAAAGGTTCTATAAGCATAGATAGAAATTATAATTACATATTTATTAGATTTCTTGAGGCTTTTGTTGTTTCATTTTTTATTTCTTAATCTTCTGAAATATTTAAGCATGGGAAAAAAACACATATACTGACAAAACTTTCAACTCACTGAGTCACTTTTGATTTTTTTAAATCAATAAAGATTCAAGGAATAAATAAAGGCTCGTGTGATGGCTAGGGTAGAAGACCAAGACAGAGAAAAATTAAGGGAGAAGCTTGAGAGGGCTGAAGAATGCAGAAGAAATGGAGCTGATAGAAAATGGCAGATGTATAAATTGACACAATCACATTCTTGTACATTTAATGACTTCCATGATATCATCTAATAGTGAAAAAAGACCCTATCAGCTAGTGCACAATTTCCTGTAGCAGGCAATGCTGCAAAAACTCTAGTCATGGAGGCCAGTGTCACTAAGCAGCTAGGATGCACCAAAGTCAGTTGTTTTAGGATCCTTGACAAAGGCATTGATGAACATTTGTGAGAAAATCCATTGTCATCATTGCCAAAATAGTATCAAGGGAAAAAAGCAAGGTCTTGTCTTGGCACAAAAATAATATCATCATTTACCTACACTCTAATAATACACCCCTGGACGCTCCATTGTTACAGGATAGAATTGTAAACATTGAGTCTGAACCTGCTCAAACGCATACCATTAGCCTGATGTGGATACTCACCACACTTGGATAATTTAAAACATAGCCAACTCAGAGCAGCAAGAACACTCATTTTGTGGCTTTATAATCTGATCTGCCTATATAAGGGCCAAGTGGTTCAGATTCATGTCATTTGAATGTAAGGGAGCAATTTTTGGGACTTTAAGCAAAGGTGGATTAAAAGCCTTGAGTAACTTAGTTTAAAATATGTTAAGCATGCAAACAAAGTTGTATAAGGATCATAGTAAGTAGCTTCAGCTTCCTGTCAGAGCTTTGAACCTCTCTTTCTTTCAGATGAAGCCAAATCTTCTGACAAAATTGAAACTAATGAGAAACCCAATGTATATCATGATGCTGCTACTGATAATCCTTGATTGGGTGAGAATCTTAAACTTATTGATGAACATGTTGGATCTTCCAAATAAACTGCTCAATCTTACCTGTTTAACTTCATTTTGAGCTTGTGGAATACATGCAACGAGTCTCAAAATAATTTCTTTTCAACATGGTAAATGTCATATTGCAATTTGCATAGTAGCAGTAGGTTGATACTGAAAGGATATAGGTCCAATAGAAATGAGATAAACTGACCACAAAGATGAATCATGGATGACTAATGCCCTTTTCCTTGGTTTCACAATGCTGAATGCTTTATATGTGCTCATTAACAGGAAAGAGGTGATTAGAAGATGAATATACATCTTTGCTAAAGCACATTACATGAACAGGGGCTTGAAAATGGACAATTCCTTACCTGCATGCATATCAGGTAAGAAACAAAATTGGTCGGGCAAGCGACAAACTTGTTCAAGTAAGCTGCACATCTGTTTAGGCAACTTACAACACAGAGCATTATAACGAAGCCTTTGTTTCTGCCAACCATGCCCTGGATGAAGACATACTGAAGAACTGAGGTTAATGTGTGTGTCATGTATATTTGATGACACCTACACTTATGCAAAATGTAATAAGGTAATAAAGTCATATCAAGTCCAAGTTGTAATTAATAATTAAGAGGGACCATTTAGAAAAGATGATTATTTAATAGTGATTTGGTGAAGTGACCAATTATTAATGTGGGGATTACTAACAAATGATTAGGTAAGCAGTTGTCCAAGTAGTGAGTCCCTACTCTTTAAAAAGCAGTGTGAGTTTCCTAAGAAGGACATTCATCCTCTCCATCCTCTCCCAAGTACGTACACTTCTCTGATTTTAAATCAAAATAAATTTATAAAAGGAAGGCAGAAATTTCTCAAAGAAGTTGCAATGCAAGAGGTGTTGCCACTTTCCCTGGAAGACACCCAGATGGATTCTCAGAATGGTGTACCCTATACAGGCATAGAATGAAGGTGCCTTATTTCATTATTTCATATAATAGTTGTTTTCTTTCATTTCCTGTACATTTCCTTTCATGTAGTTGTCCTGGAGATCAGTTCTTTCTGCAAATGGAAATGTACTGTCTGGAGACTGCTCTGTGGTAAGCATGTGTCCTTGGATTTGACAAATTAAGTGTTTTGCATTAATGGATCAAGGTTTAAAGACTGGATCAATTAGAGTCTGAGACTGAAAACAGCAACAAAGCTTCTGAAAAAAAGGGATCTATAAGTTGCACAGAACTTTTCACAACCAACTCACTAAATCTTCAGCCCCTTCTATGGGATCTACAATAGCATATGAAAATCTTCCAAGACATTCTCGAAAGTTTGCCAGTGCATGTCATCACAACTATGCAATTGGGTTGATACCAGATAAGCCAATTGCGCAAGCAAAAATAATTTTCAGCACCCGTAGCCATGGTCACAAATTAAGGATGCAGCTTAAAGGGTGTGCTCTGATAACAAAGGATGGAACAAAATTACTCTTCAAGATAAGTCCCCTGTCACTGTTATTGATGAATTTACTCAATGACTACATGGAGCTATTTTTCTTTCCAAATTTGATCATCATTCAAGGGATCAGCATATCCAGAGCAAGGAAGATGATATTCATAAAACTGCTTTTTGAACTCATTATGGCCACTATGAACTTTAGTAATGCCATTTGGACTCACTAATGCCCTGTCCACTTGAGCATTTCAGTATTCAAACCTGTCAAAATCTTCCTCTTAGTTTTCTTCAACAATATATCCTCATCTACAATAAGACATGGGAGGACCATGTCCATCATATGGATAATGCATTGCCAACATTGGAGACTATTCAACAAGATGTCAAGAGATCAAAGTGTGCTTTCTGGGTTCAATAGGTTAACTGAAATATCCCACCCCTGATAGGATATTTGCTTTCTGAATTTTGCCTGTCTGTTTTTGTTTGAGGTTTTATAGATTTTTGTTTTTTTTTTGTTTTTTTGTGTTTTTTTGATGAATTTGCCAAGAATGTAGGAAATGCATATAATTGCAAAGTAAAAAAATACTTAAGCAAATATTTTAAAGTATCAACTCAGATTTTATTCAATGCTTGGAAAATATATAGCATTCATACCCGGAAGCTAATAGCACAAAATACAGGTCTGAAAATTACTTGATCAGCAAACTGGCACCTTCTTGTGGATGCCTCCCTCAATAGACTGATTTCTTCACCTCGAAATTGCTGCACACATATCTGATTTCCTTAGACGCCAGCAATGAGGGTTTTTATGGCTGCAAATGATAGGCGTTTGGACTTGGAGAAACCCCACACACAGCTATGAATGGTACGGCCTGTCCTAAATGCAACTCACGCGTGCCAAATGTTGTTGCACTATCAGCAACAATGTAATCAGCAAATATATTTCTGATATGAACAATTAACTTCTGGAAATCTTGAAATAATAGTCTCTAATCAGCACAAATGCAACTCCTGAATGAAGCCACCTGTAGAGCAATCCTTGGGTGATATTGCACACCTGTAGATCATTGAATCTAAGAGAGTTTTCATTCTCCAAGATTGAATTTCAGAATGAAACCCTTGTTTCTTCTCCACAGCCAAAAAGCATCAAGTTTGATAAAAGATGAATGAATGAATAAGAATGAGCCTTTTGAATGCTTATATACTCCTCTCAAAAGCCACGATTTCTTTAGGGCTTTTAATCCATTAAATATTTAATGTTATTTGCTTTTGTTGCTCAAGTATTATAATCTTCATGTGAGCACCCCCTTTTATGACTTAAATAATTGACCTTATGTTATAAAAATAAATCATATATTATAAGGTCATTAAACACCATTAATGATATCCTCTTATAATTTAATTATTATTAAAGTTAACACTTAAATAATAATTAATAAATCATAACTCCACAAAAACTCAACATTAATTGATTCTACAAGCACGGGGTTACTCGCTGCTTGTATTGCTCATCTAAATGGCTTACTATAAATAGTAAGGTTGGACCCAAATGTCCAAGTGACTTACTAAAAATAGTGGGTGTAAACGAAGCCAGAAACACCTCAAGAAGGTTATCCCTGAATATCACCAAACTCTAGAGAAGAAAACTCCTAAATAAGGCCCTTTGAACACCAACGTTAGCCTACAAGGACCCATTAATAAGCTAACCACTACATCTGACCACTGCCTAGGAAAAGGGGACATTACAGTCCGCCCTCCCCAAGATTGTTTGTTCCCAAGCAATCCTCACCTAGATGCCCTAGCCTGTCATCTGAATGTCCGGATCCCAAATCAATCTGTAGAATGCCCAACAACATATCCTTTGTATCCGCTGAGTAGAGATAAGACCATGCTCAGCATCACTATAGGCAACTACCCCGATGTAGAACAATCTACCAAACATAGGAATCCCTGGATCCCATAACCAAAATGGAAGTCCACCATACACATCACCTACTAACTTCCATTGCACTACTCTGATATAATCTTCACCATGTCGAGAATGGTGAAGCAACACATCGGAATCCCATCGAACTGTCATGCCACACCTATCACCACCTGGATCCCAACACTGACAATCATCCCCATATAAATTGTGCACAAGAATCTCCATGGCATGCAACACAAATCTCTGAAGTAGAGCAGCTACATACTCTATCATAGAGCCATCAACATGAGAGGGTTGTACCTCATTAAGTGTGCCATGAATGCTCGCACACCAACCCAAATCTGACTCACCCATATCTCCATCCACATGTGCAGTCATAACATTAGTGGCTGATCCACTAAGCGTGTGTTCAACTATTCCACCAAACATTAGGACTTGAGCCTTTAATGGGCTCTCAACTAGAGGTAACTCATGAGACTCAAGATGCAAGTTATGTATACCAATAGAATTCACTGAATCATGCCTCTTCTCTTGTTCGCACATAACCGCATATTCTTCTTGCTTCCTTATCTCAAGAGGCTCATCCTTTGTATACTCCATCTCCATGTCTTCTTCTCTTGGAAGAAATAGTGATCGAAGATATGCTTCTCTTCGTTGTCTTGCTTGTTCTATATGACTGCAACGTTCCTTGACCTCTTGCAAGCACTGTTTTGCTTGGGCAGCCAACATCTTTTCCTTCTTACCTCTTTGTAACCACCCATCACACAAAATTTGTGTCTTGTTCACATCTTTCAATGTCTGATATACAAAATCAGACTTGTTGTGGCTTGAATCCACAATGCATTCCTCATTTTTGACACTCACACCTTGCGTGTCAACATTAGAAGATTCCTCAACATCATTCCCCTCATGTGCCATAGCATCTATCTCATGGTTATGCTCAGTAGTATGACTGTTGTCATAAAACAGAAAATCAGAAGTTACATCATACCTATTTGTAGTGTCTTCTTCCATCTTCATGTGCCCTTCATTTGTATCAAAACCAGCTTTCTCATTTTTAGATGCTTTGCAATCTTCAAGCATTAAAGGGGAGATGGCATTGTGATCATCCAAAGGAGCACCAATAGAATCCATGCTTCCATAAGGTTTATCTATACCAACATGCTCCATGTCAAAGGGACTCATATTCACCTCATGTGTAGATGCCTCATGTGTTTCTTCTTGTAAGGGTAATGGGGCCCCACCAAGCTTATCAAATACAATCTTTACATCAGCAACATAAAAACTTTTGTACACCTCTATTGTGGAAGCATCAAGTGGTTCCCTTTCCTTAACATTGTGAAAATCATTCTTTGGATCCTTACTTGCTGATTTAGTGAACTTCCAATCTGTTGATTGTTCCTCCTCAACATTATTGTGGAGATCAATATATTCTACTTCATTTGAGGGACTAGTTTCATCCTCAATCTTTGTAGCATCATGTCCATCTAGTACCTTTTCAGTCACCTTTAATTCTTTTCCAACCTCTTCTTTCTTCCCTTCTTTTTCTTGTCATCTATACTAGTAAAATTATGTGCATTAGTGTTTGCTTTCCTTCCCTTCACAAACAAAGGTTCTAACTTTTTTGGATGTTGTATAAAGTCTTGAAAGACCTCCATCAATTCTGCCATGAGTTCTTGCGTAGACTTCATTTTTACCAAACCACCAATCAATTGCAACTGAGATCTAGTACCCAACAGGCTGGCCGGATTTTAAGCTCTGAATATTTTTGACTCACCCAACAGGATGGCAGGAAATCTATGCTCTGATACCACTGAAATATCCCACCCCTGATAGGATATTTGCTTTCTGAATTTTGCCTGTCTGTTTTTGTTCTGGTTTTATAGTTTTTTGTTTTTTGTGATTTTTTGATGAATTTGCCAAGAATGCAGGAAATGCATATAATTGCAAAGTAAAGAAATACTTAAGCAAATATTTTAAAGTATCAACTCAGATTTTATTCAATGCTTGGAAAATACATAGCATTCATACCCGGAAGCCAATAGCACAAAATGCAGGTCTGAAAATTTAAATTACTTGATCAGCAAACTGGCACCTTCTTGTTTTGGACACCTCCCTCAATAGACTGATTTCTTCACCTCGAAATTGCTGCACACATATCTGATTTCCTTAGATGCCAACAATGAGGGTTTTTATGGTTGCAAATGATAGGCATTTGGACTTGGAGAAACCCCACGCCCAGCTATGAATGGTACGGCCTGTCCTAAATGCAACTCACACATGCCAAATGTTGTTGCACTATCAGCAACAATGTAATCAGCAAATATATTTCTGATATGAACAATTAACTTCTGGAAATCTTGAAATAATAGTCTCCAATTAGCACAAATGCAGCTCCTAAATGAAGCCACCTGTAGAGCAATCCTTGGGTGATATTGCACACATATAGATCACTGAATCTAAGATAGTTTTTTGTTCTCCAAGATTGAATTTCAGACTGAAACCCTTGTTTCTTCTCCACAGCCAAAAAGCATCAAGTTTGATAAAAGATGAATAAATGAATAAGAATGAGCTTTTTGAATGCTTATATACTCCTCTCAAAAGCCACGATTTCTTCGGGGCTTTTAATCCATTAAATATTTAATGTTATTTGCTTTTGTTGCTCAAGTATTATAATCTTCATGTGAGCACCCCCTTTTATGACTTAAATAATTGACCTTATGTTATAAAAATAAATCATATATTATAAGGTCATTAAACACCATTAATGATATCCTCTTATAATTTAGTTATTATTAAAGTTAACACTTAAATAATAATTAATAAATCATAACTCCACAAAAACTCAACATTAATTGATTATACCAGCACCACGGGGTTACTCACTGCTTGTACTACTCATCTAAATGGATTACTATAAATAGTAAGGTTGGACCCAAATGTCCAAGTGACTTACCAAAAATAGTGAGTGTAAACAGAGCCAGAAACACCTCAGGAAGGTTATCCCTGAATATCACCAAACTCTCGAGAAGAAAACTCCTAAATAAGGCCCTTTGAACACCAATGTTAGCCTACGAGGACCCGTTGATAGGCTACCCACTGCATCTGACCACTGCCTAGGAAAAGGGGGCATTACATTAACTACCTAGGATATATAATTTCTAGAAAGACGTGAAAGTGGACCCCAAAAAATAAGGGCTGCAGTATACTGGCCCATTCCAAGGAACACAAATGGTCTTCAAAGCTTTATAGACCTAGCATGGTACTACAAAAAATTTGTTCGAAAACATAGCCACAAAGCAAAATCCTATACTATCATCCTCGTAGAAATTTAATTTCTCAGGCATCATTCTGCTACACAAGACTTTCTATGTCTCAAAAAATCATGATACAGTTCTGGCAACTCTAAATTTCAGCATTGGGCTAAGTTGCTCATGCAGCCTTAATGCAAGAGGGTAGACCCGTTGTTATTGAAAGAAAACTAAAACAACTTATCGGCAATAACTAGACCAAGTCAACTAATGAGATGATGCTGGCCACCTCTACTCTTTGCTATGTCCTACATATTACAGAGGGTAGCAATCTCTGAGAAGTAAGGTGAAGTTACAATGCTCTCTCTACACTGCTTCAAAATTCAGATTTTTAGAATCTGATGATAATTCCTTTGTGGCTATTTTTAACAGAAATTTAAAGTATAAAATATAAAGAAAGTGATTTGAACTGAGATAATAAAGGCCATGTGTTGGTGCATTTCATTTTCTATGTATATTGTTTATTTTACTTGCATTAGTTTGCACTTAGGATAAGCTTACTTACACAGGTATCCACTTAGGTGGGTGTTCTCTCCCGAATAGGTGAGCATCTACTTAGGGAGGTAGCATGCATTTAATTATTGTGGTTGAGTTGTACTTTTCCATGTTTGGTGGTGAGTTGTACTATTCTTGTACTTTTTCGCCTTTATCCCACATGGGTTGTGAGTCCTTATCACTTGGGAGCATATCCTATAAATACTATCCTCTTACTCATATGAACATCTTGTAATCCCTTGTATTACTATTTGCATCTTCATTCTACTGGAATTGTTATTGTGTGTAATATCTTTAATATTTAATTGTCATGTGCAATTTTGCTATTGTGGCTTGCTCTTTTCATCAAGATCTTGAGCATAGGCATTTATGCAAATCTTACATGGTAACAAAGCTTGTTGGTGATCTAAAGTTTTCCCATTTTCATTGAGGAACAAGGTTTTATCTCATGGCATATTTTTTTTTTTAATTTGGGTGAATGGTGGAGTGGAACTAAGCTAACCATTGTGTTCAAAGGGTCAATTTTATCTTTCATTTTGTTCAAATCAGACACTGAGAACAAGATCTATGAGGGTTGAAGTGATCTATCATCTTATACATTTATGGAGGTGATCATCATTTTGAAGCATTTTGGGTCAAATCTAACCCTACCATCATGTCCAAAGCACCCCAAAACCTAAGAATCACCTATCAAGTGGTCCATTATGGATAGCTTTGCCTAAAGCCACTAAAAAAATTTATCAGATTCCTACCTATTGTATGAACCATACCTACACTGTACTTGCATTAATGAATATTCCAAGGCAAACTTATGTTTGGTATAATCCTTGCACAAAAGTCTATCACAGCCTACAATCTTGTGTCACTTGCATGGATGGATCAAATCAGTCAACTACATGGTGGATTTTAGGTTGGGGCAGCTGAGTTTTGTGTTGCACCTGGCAACAATGGCCAAGGTCTTTTTGCCAACAACCAATGCCAACCCTCCAACCACCAGCCAGTTATTGTCTTTGACAATCCATGGCAACCATACCCACAATTAGCAACAATCCACCCACCGGCATTTAAACTCAATCACCACTCTCACCAAACTACCATCCATGCCACACAAATTAGTTTTGACATTGAGACTGACAATTTTCACGTCAGCCAAGTGGCTTTAGAGAATCTAACAACAATTTTGGGATATAAGGTAGAATCTTTAAGATTTCATTGGCTTTCTCCTATGTGTTTATTATGACCCTTTGCCCTAAATCAAGTGGTATGAGAGCTTCAAATGTTGAGCAAATTAGGTTTCCCTTCCACAAGGATTTCCTCTCCTCAAGCCTTCCTTACTTATTGCTGCATTAGAGGTGATTGTTAGTTCACAACAGGCTATCTCCACTACTATTTGAGCACGGACAACATTGCCAATATAATTATAGCATCTTTATATACATGACATTCCATGCCTTCTAACTAAAATTTTCCAAGCATTAAAGCTAAATGGCAAACCAAACGCAGGAGCAAGTTGCTCCATAGGTTCTCGAGCTTCAGTTGCAGGCATTTTCATTTTGATTTAACTGAAAGTTAAGTTTCAACTATCTCTAGAGTTGGTTAACCTTCTACCAGCCTCTCCAAACTAGCTCATCCTCCCTTGTTGCTGAAGTAGCAAGGGTTTGAGGTTAGTCATGCGTCCTTCGCATCATGAAGCAACCCTCTCCTAAAATCAACATGTCCCAGTCAGTCACCTTGTCACTGCTATTCAACTTTTGCATACAAACAAGCTTTTATGTAGGAATTCGTTACATTATGTTTGTCTTCCATCAACACACTGCCCCTTCCAACATAAAATTAACTTCATAGCCACATCCACCCAACAGTAACAATTCATTTACATTGAAGCAACATCAGAGCTCCATCAGGAACAGGAATGCTTATCTAAAGATTGCCTACTCGAAAAAGATCTTACAATCTAAAGATCTGGAGGCAGTCAGAGTATGTGTGTATCATGCATTGCTAAGCAATGCTCGCAGGACTAAGTATCCAGCAGAATAAAAACTATCTATAATGTGATAATTTTTATAACAATATTCAAGAATTTGCCCCTTCCTAGAGGATTTAACTAGAAGTCCACATATGGCATGATTTCTAGGGTAACCAGTTTTCACATGTATTGCTTAAATGAGACTATTGAAAGACATATGGTTAATTTTTTTGAAGTTATGTACGGTAAAGATTTGTGGTGTTTGAAAGTTTTGACTCTGCACACATATGTAAAACTTTGAAACAGTGTTTGAAGAAAAACAAAGAGAGCCCCCGGGTGATTGGACATAACTTATTTCACAATAATCCTGCAAGCCAGTGATAGTGGACTGACTGAACCTCCTTGGAAAAATGACCAGCTACTCATAATAACAAGCAAAAGCTATGTTTTGAGAGAAATAGATTGAAATATGAAATGTGTGTTGAAAAAAGCAAATAGCATGTTGATTATTTAAAGAGCTTCGAAAGAGTACTGAAAACTAGAAATTTAAAACATTACGCAGTGGCATTCGGATACATGATATTACGGTTGACTGAAAATCTGGATTCTTCAATTAACAGCATACCTCCCCTGGGCGGATGACAAGGTCGATGCCCCGTAGGATTTCGAGGCGGGACTCTCTAACCACAGCTGTTAACCCCTTCACTTGAAGAAGCGGTTCATCATCTTGGAGTTGAGCTCTGGCCACAGCTGCTCTCACCTTTTTTCTCCAATGAACTTCAGCTCTCCTACATAAGCCCTTGGACAAAGACGCCGGGAATGAGCATGACTGAATTTTCACGCTCAACCCTGCCATTCTACTTCAATTGCTTGATAATGTCGATTGTACACGTTTATGTATAGTTTGCTCGTATTTATTCCCCTTCTTGTCTCTTATCTCTTACATACGCGGCGGCTAAAAGTAAAATGCACCGTCTTCACAATTTCCGAGATTACTCATTTTCTCAACTGTAAAACCTTTTTAACCTTCCAACGCCAAATTCATGGAAATCTATGAAATATTTACAAGCATCCTAAAAGGTTTAAAACTTTCTTACATATAGGCTATACGAAATTTATTTGTGTATAAATAAAAGTACAATTTAATATAGAGTGAATTAGTAAGTGTGTATGTGGATGGTTTTTTTAATTGTATTAATTAAGTAAAAATAAATAAAAATAAAATGTATTTTGTTTTGTGAGTGAAGAATGAATGTAATTTGGAAATAATATTGAAATATAAACGTCTCAAGATTAGAAAGAGAAGACATTAATCAATTATTTGTTTTGTGATCAAAATTTATGTTTGTTCTATGTGGAGTTAAGTCTAGGGATCAATGTCTAGTGTTTATGAATTCAATATGTCAATTTGCTCAACTTTTCTTCTTTGTGCATTTGATGCACCTCTACTATTTTTCTATCTTTTCTAATATATGAAGGGTTGTAGTAATTACATATATCTTAGAAGGGTCGTCATTATTTCACTAAGGGACACATTCTCCTAGGTCAACCCATGAAAATGTGGACACAAGATTGAGAATAGCATAAGCTATGGACATGCAAATGTTCCTAGAGTGCTTGTGTAGATTTAGATTATTTTTATTGCACCAATTGAAATGTTGTAACATGAATGATATGTTCCTAGCTCAAAAAATGTGGATATACTTAGATGTGTAAAGTGAATGTATTAAATACTATGAATAAAAGGACATAACAATAAATTGCACAAATTTATGTTCAGTCAACCCTTGGAGGGAAAAGAAGTGATGGAAGTCACCCAAAATTTGAATTTGAATTTAACTTTTGAATTTGAGAGAGTCAAGTTTGGGGATCTAGGGTCAACCCACAACCCCAAACTTAACCCAAGATCTAAAAAGGGTCAAATCAAAGTAGGTAATGAATATATGAATGTATGTGCACATACATGTGTAATAAATGTATGGATAGGGTGAATATGATATGGTGTGTGTGCATATAAAAGTAACGGTTGTAGAGCAACCAACCCAACTTTGCACAAAGTTATACCATTTTTCAATGTGTAAACATATTAAAGCACACTCCTCAAAATGGGTACAAAACCAAATAGGAAATAACATGGGTATGAAAATTTCAACATTACATTTTGCTCCCACTTGGAGGTGTATGTGAATCCTATAATGATTATGCATCTAAAATTATGTAGCACTCAAAAACATGCATATAAAGCAAATACTCAAACATCAAAGAATGTGGGAAGGGGTCAATATAAAGTAATAGACCCTACAATATGCCATCATGTAGGTTTGTCCTTTGTCCTATACTCTCTAATAGAACTTGCAAAATAAAGAAAAAACATTTCATCAGTAGCTTTTTTATGGAAAGTAAGAACAAATGCAATTTAAATCCTGTTGTCAACAATCATAAGATGGAGAAAAAATATGCTATATAAAAGTGGTAATGATTTACCTTGCTTGGTAGTCAATGAGTGATAGGGGACATGGGGTGCATGACATGTCACATACTAAAGATGAGTCTCTATAGGCACTTGTTTTACAAAATGTAGCATGAGAATTTTAGTGAAAAGATATCCCCTATAATTGGTTGCATCCATAGGATACAAGGAGTTGTAGAAGAGGAAAAATATTACATGAAATAGAAATATAAGATAAACATGTAAGCATGTAAAGCAATAATTGTAAGGAATACATCATGTGATAACCATGTAAATGTCTCAGTATGTTCATAGGCTAAAAATGATATCAAGGAATGATGATTTCCCTCTAGCATGGGAAAATAAAGGATGGCGATGTGGGCCATAGTGGCTAAGAACACCCATGTAAGTAGGTAGGTTGTTGGGCTAACATATGTCTCTAATGTGGCATCCAAGGGTGTGAGAAAACATTAGTTAGGTGGGGTCATAAGACCCTAGTGGGGATAAAAATGTCAATATAGGTATGTAGTCAATAATGCAGGGAAGGCTTGTAGTGTCCCTATTGTAGCCCAAGTAGAACATGGTTAAGGTCATGTGGGTACATAGTGCAATAGGAAAAGCATAACTCTTAATTACATCAACGTGGTAAGTGGTTTTGAGGAGGTGATTAGATCATGTAAGCATGATAGTGTAATATGTAAGTATGAAATATTTTGTCAAAGTAAATTCTCCCAAATGAGCAAAGATAATGTGATAGGGAATATAGATATGTGATGGGGGAATGTATGATGACCCAATTTGAGAATGTACCAAGAAAGTGAATAATATGTAAGAGGGAAACCATGATGTCCCAAAATTAGGGGGAGATATGATGCCCCTTTATGTAAAGATGTGATAATACTAGTCGTAATGTGTGATGGGGAGATATGATGCCCCAAAATATATAGGTAATTATACTAGTGTGATATAGCAATAAAGGAACACGATCAATGTTATATCATCTAGATAATGAAGAGAGTGCCCTTGGTGGATAGCGATGATAATTGATGTGTAGTAGTTGCGCTAAACATGATCTTGAAAGTGTATGTAGGATTATGTTTGTCAATTTGGTTTAGGGTGGCCCATGAAGGATGGTACAATAAATGTGGAGTGTGTGTCATAAATAATATTAAATATGTGAGAATAAATTATATGTGCTCCCAAAATGTGTCAACACGTATAGTCAGGTGTTGCAAAACAATGTGATCACCTGTGCACATTATATGTCAAAAAATGTCAATATCATGTAATAGGGCAATATTAAATGCATGTTGTTTGAAAAATAAGCCCAAGTGTGTTGGTATTGGGTGTACTTCACCTTAAAAATCCCTATACATATTCTATTTTTGAATTATTATTGGTAAACAATGTTATGTCTCTAAGGATTATAGAGAAAGTAGACTTGGATGTCCCTCCCTAACACTCACATGTAACTATTGTGGCATTTGATTTGGGATATATATTTGGGAAAATATCATAATTAGATAAAGGTTGGGTGGTGTAAGAGGATATAAGAGGATCTATTACAAGTGGAACTTATGAAATATTTGGATAATCTTCTTGTGGAGAAACTAGGATTGGGATCTTAATTATATTTTACTATTGTGATAGAATCTATGATGTTTATGATAGGTGATGTGGGCATAAGGTGCATAAGAGGAGTTACTATTCAAGGTGGTTGGCTGATTCTTGTGAGTGTGAGATACCCCATGAAGGAGGTGGACACCTAGATTTGGGTGAGTGGTATTTATCACTAGTTTTACAATATTATTTATGTTATCTTGTATGCATGTCTCATATAATTTAATGGTGCATTTAGATGGTAGTATTATGAAATTATTTTGTAGGTCATACAAGCATCATTATGCCACTCTGATACAAGTTGATAAGCATATTGTGTCAACACAACTATCTTTAGTATTAATATTGATGAGTCCATATATTAGTTAGTTTTTTATATCTTTTATACATGCTTATAGACATTACCAAGACATTTCTCCTATACATGTCCATACATTATGCTATCTTTGATATCTATTATGCAAACCCTGAATCTAGTTTAAGTATATGGAAATATAATTATGATGTGATGGTTAATGCATGATTTATGTGTGAATATGTATGAATTTTGATTTGATCTATATGCTTAGTCATGGTTGTTAGTATTGTGTACATGTTTTCTGAACTAATCCCTTACAACGAGAGGAGGCACTGTAGCCCACAATAACTGCAAGACGTAGCCCGCAGCCAAACGAATTCTTGGATAGCAAAATAGGGGATGTCCCAGAATAAACTGAACATGATGACTACAATATGGAGACATTTAATGAAGGAGATAGTGCATCATTATGATGACCAATAAAGACACTAGAGAAGGAAGACCCCTGTTACAATTGGGATTCTAAACAAAACTGATTTTGAGCATTCCATGTTCCAGTCTATTATACCAGAGTCACAATCCAATTTAGAATCTTCTTCTTTTGTAGTTGCATTTAGATTTAACTAAATCTTTCTTACCCTCTGAAATCTAGTGAGTGGTCATTAAAGGTTTTAGTTTAGAGTCTTGTTTTAAATAAGCTCTCTTGTGCCTATATGTACAACACATTGGTTGAGTCTTAAGTTAGCTAGTTCAATTTTTAGAAATTATCAGACACTCTTTCAGTTTGTAGTTGATATATAGACTATGTTTATTGTGCAATTATGATTTCATGAATAAGATCTTTCATCAAAATCTTATGTGATATTCTATATTTGTGCAATGAATGAATTTGAGTTACTATGATTGTTTTGGATCTAAGGAGTTAGATTTGGTTTTAGATTAGTGAAGCTAGCTACTTGAGCAAGGGCCACTCAAGGTAGTTGTTCTTCACTCATTTATTTTTAGTTGTTTCATTTTTGTTCTTAGCTATTAATTTATAAATACAGTTTATGTTAAACAGATTCCTCGTGTTTTTAATCATTGGCGAATGAATGAACAATTCTTGTTTCGTAATCAAACTGTAATTACTAGAGTTTTTGTACTGCAAAGTGTGGAATAGGTTTAATCATCAATTCAGTCAATTTCTAGCATTCACTTTTGAACAGTAGTTAGCTATAGTCTTATACTATAGGTACATGTTGTAAGAGATGGTATAGAATGATCTGATGCCATGTAAGAGATGGTATAGAATGCTCGGATACCATGTAAGAGCTGAAGATTAGCTTGACACCCAAAAACACCTACAAATACAATGAAAAACCTTTCACAAGAGAATATACAAGAATATGAGCTTGCTTGATATTAAGACCTCTCAAATGATAAGGTATGAAGTATGATACAAATGAGTACAAGCACCTTCCTTATATAGGCAAGGCTGAGATGTAGTAATGAACATGATGTTGACATGTGTCATAATCTTATGACATGTGACAACTAACTAACTACCTAGTAGAATGTGAAGTCTAGATAAGGCTTCTAGAAGGAATCTTATTTCTTATGCAAACATGTGAAGGGGGATGACCCCATTATAACTAATTACCTAGTGATTGCAACCTAGAATTAATTAAATGCCTAAGTAAACTTATGCAAGTGTAATTAAATAATTAATTACACCAACACCCCCCCATAAGTGCAACTTAGGGAGAAAATGATAATGCAAATGATGATGCAATAGTGGGTCCCAGCTACATGGCCATTTTAGGTACCCATGTACAAATGATAATGCAATCTCTTACAAACAAAGCAAATGAGAAAACCTAGTGGGAAGAAAACTCTTCTCCAAAAAAGAGATATAATGCAAATAAAAGCAAATCATCTGAGGAACGATGGAGGACCCCATGATTCCCCCCAAGGACACCATCTATCACATATATACATTACAATCAATAGGCCCCCTATAAGAGGGAAAGAGAGAGACTATATAACCCCCCCATAATGTGTGATCACTTGCAAAAATGGTAAGTGTCTGAAGACAAAACATGATCCAATGTCGACAAACAATGTGTCTCCCTTTTGGAAGAAACAAAGCCAAGTACAAATGTAGGAATGCTTCTCATTCCAAATAGGATTTGAAGGAAGGAAGGATGAATATGGATGATGATGATGTCTCTGAAAGCTTCTCACGTGTCTCCTTTGCCACTAAAGATGAAGATGTCACAATCAAATCAGGTGCATGCCCAATCAATAAAGAAGGTGACAAAGCAAGACTATGTGGAAACTAATGTTGAACAATATCCAAAGACAAAGATGGTTTGACAATATTTGTGCAATGGTTGTCATCAAAGAGGAGAGATAACCCCTCAAATGTGTCCTCCAAATCTAAAATGTGAGATTCCATAAACAAGGATGCAGTGTTTGATAGATAGGAATCCTAATCAGGAAGACAATGAGATACTGGTTGTAATGAATCACTAAACGTGCTCAATGAATCATCGCCATAAGAATGTTCTTGTTGAATAGGAATGATAGGAGCCTCAGTCAATGACTCTGCACAAGGAATCACAAGAGGTGAAGGTACATCAACTGTCTATGATGGAGAAGAAGGAAAATCTGAAGAACCCTCGTCATCCTCATCTAAAGATTCAAATTATTTCAAATATTCAAACTCTCGTATATTATTTGCATCATAGGGTATCCTATCTGAAAAATGAAGAGGTACAAGACAATTTGAAATAGGATCATATGGGAATGGTTGAGTATCAAGATCTCCATGTATCTCCCAAATTTTAATCCAAAGAGTGTGAGGGAAATCACAATGATCAATACCTTTCAAAGAGGCAACATCAATATGCATTGCAATGACTCCTAAGGGATGTTCCCTTTTGCAATTCCATGCAAATTTCTTACTATCAGTACCAAGAGGGGGAACAAGATTGTACAAATGTGGCAACAAATGAAGCCATCGAAGATGTTTTATGATGTCATTTCTCCATTTTTTATAGTTTCCCCTTTTCAACATAATCAAAGTGGGATGAAATGAAAACTCCAAAATGAACTATGATAAATCTCCAAGATTACAAAGACAATAACCTTCAATATCAAAGAAAAACTCCCAAATATGATATATACTACAAATGAAGTCTTCCCAAACTAATAAAACATCTCCAGGAGTCAAGATGTCCAAGTAATCAGTCAAAATGCCAAATATGAAAAATACTGAATAAATAATACCTGAGGATGAATTTGGAAAAAGTGCATGGGCATAATGAAAGAGCTCTAAATATCTTCCAAATGCAACTTGAATCACCAAAATTGGAGAAAGTGGCAGAAAGTTATGAGCTCGGAGATCGAAATGGGAGATATGACTTTTGATGGTTATAATTTGTACTTGTAGAAAAATCTCAAAAAAATACCTACACCACTACGAAGTACACGGAGAGAGCTTTCCGTCAATATCTTGTTTGTAGAATTTGGAGATCGTGGTGAAAATTTATGCAAAAAAGAAAAAAAGGCCCATTTTAGGGCTATGGGAGCAAAATCAAATAATCAACAAGCTAAATAGGGGTAATTTTTCAGCACCTGGGGCTTAGTTTGTGATTCACCATATGACCATGCTGGCAATTAATTGCAAAATAAAAAAACTCAACCTGACAACAATATACTATATGATCAATCATGTAATTTTTATTATAATCATACCATCGGCCTTTAGAAAACTTCACCAACCAAACAATATTTATACTCGGCCAAATAAAATTTAAATAAAGTTTTTATTTTAAAAACTTGTATAAATGAAACTCAGCCGATAGAACCTGAATCGAGGTGACCTGATGGAATGCGGACTGAGAATGGTACCCACGAATAGGATGGAAAGTACAATATGCAGTTGTTTGAAATGACAAGAGCCAATGGTACACAAACAAATTTTATGCACGACGTTCGAAAATGAATACAGTTCGAAAAAGGTACCACGAACTATAGAGGGAGGGCTTGGCAGCAGAAATAAAAGCTTTGGCAGATGATTGACAATGCACCCATACAGAAACTGACGTTGGGAACTGTGGATGGGAGCGAGGTGGCCAGAATAGTGGGCTCGATGGTGATTAAAGAGGCTAACCAAAGGATATACGACCCTGCAACATAGTGATAGGTTAGCGGGATCGACAATCGGCCAATACAACCTAAGCAAAAATGTAATCCTCTGCAGTTTTTTTAATTTAAAAACCTTGAAAAAATTATATATGTCGACCACCTCAAAACATATGTCCACATAAATTATTTAAAACCCTTATAATATATTAATCTACCAAATAAAATATGCCCCATACAAATATTTAAATCCCAATAAATATTAATCATTGCAAAACATAATAAAATAAATTTATTTTTTTATTCTACAAAATCGTACTCGGACTTGGGTTTTGCCTCACAAATAGCTGACACCAAATATAGGCGCATTTTATGTTGATTTTCACCTCTCGGGATCCCTAATGACAATGGTGAGGTATGATCGAGGTGAAAAAGCTCCAGAAGCTCTACAACCTCCAAATCTTGTAAATTTTGCAATTTCTTCAAATCCTCATAACTTTGGCCAAAGATGTTGAATTTTGGAAAAACAAAAGTTGATCCTGACTTTCTCAACATCCCTGGACTCATATATGAGCTTATATTTCCTCCAACATGTGCCAAAAATGTCCTTCCATGAAACCCTTGATATAGAGACAACCTCAAAAAATTACCAAGATCTTATAGCCATAGCTCAATCCTTAGATTTGAGAAGGGTCTTGCAGGCAAGGCTCTGATACCATGTAAGAGATGGTATAGAATGCTCTGATACCATGTAAGATTTGAAGATTATCTCAACACTCAAGAACACCGGAAAATACAATAAAAAAACCTTTTATAAGAGGATATACAAGAATATGAGCTCGCTTGATATTAAAACCTCTCAAATGATGAGGTATGAAGTATGACAAAGTATGATACAAATGAGTACAAGAACCTTCCTTATATAGGCGAGGTTGAGATGTAAATTAATGAACATTATGTTGACATGTGCCATAATCCTATGACACGTGACAACTAACTAACTACCTAGTAGAATGTGAAGTCTAGATAAGGCTTCTAGAAGGAATCTTATTTTCTATGCAAACATGTGAAGGGGGATGGCCCCATTATAACTAATTACCTAGTGAATGCAACCTGGGAATTAATTAAATTCCTTAGTAAAATTATGCAAGTGTAATTAAATAATTAATTACACCAACACCTATAGCCATAGAAACAACTTTACTTTCCTTACTGTTTTGTAGTCTTATGATTTCCCAACAAGTGTAGTATCTTTACTAGAATGATTTAGGTAGTTTACAGTCTTTGAAAGCACATATAGTGTCAGTACCATCACAAGCCTACTAGCCCTAGTCGATAATTCAATGAAGGTATTTTTGATGTTAAGTGTACTGTTCAACTAGGTTTTCTCCTCTGAATTGTGTGATCACCACCAAGTTTACTAGACACTAGTAGGGACTCTACATTTTTGGCGCTGTCGTTGGGGATGGTGCTACTCTCAAAGATTGGTTTCTTTTATTTTCAAGCTTTCCTAGTTTAGAATTTTCCTTCAATATCAGGACTGTTAGGTTTAATCTTCTTAAAATACCAAAACATTTCACTATCATTGTGTAGGATTTGTTTCCATACAAAGTCATATTTATTATATAAAGAGGCAGAGAGGCTCTTTGGGAAGATTCCTCCCCTCACCAAGCCAACAAGCTAGAGAAAATATTTGTGACTAAATTGATTAGAGTGAGGGTACTACTAAAGAATAATCTTACATTTCACCAACATCTACTAATAATATAGAGGGGACCTTCTAAATAATAGGTGATGTAGTAGTGGATGATCCACTCGAACATGTGACCTTTGAATTTCCAATTTGCAACCAAGAAATAGCTATTGTGTTGAAGAATATCCCTCCTTCAGCACTACCAGTCTTCTATGGGTCTAAATATCCAAACACATTATTGTTTGAGTTTTATTTCCTATGCATGAGCTATACGACTATAGAATTGATGCTCATAAGCTCAAGTTATTTCTTGCCACTCTAAAAGATGTTACCCTAAGATGGTTTATGGGATTAGGAAAAAGATGTTCTAGATTGGGACACCATGAAAACAAAATTCTTGGAGAAATACCAAGATTATTGCAAAGGAGTTGATAGGATAAGATATGATATCTTTAGGATGACTTAGAAAGAGGGCGAACCTTTGGAAGAGTATGTAGAAAGGTTTCAATTTTGCTTGAAGAAAAACCCACATAATAAGCCCTTAGAAGAATCCTTAAAGCTTGTGTTCTTAAGAGGAGTTAATGATGATTGCATGAATGCCCTCAATCTTATTAGGCAAGGGGATGTGTCTCAATAAACCTTTGAAGAAATTTGTAGGGTTTGCAGAAATTTCTCTAGGACCTTCACCAAAAGTTCAAGAGGAGAAATAACATCCACCATTGGAAAGACATCTAATGGGGTTTCAAGAGTGGATTTAAGTAACCTGTTGTCCAACATGAAGGAGGATATCATACGTCACCTATCTACTCACTTTGACACTCTACATATAAAGAAGAAACGGGAAGAGGTTGAAGCTATGCTCACTAAATAATGCCTTAATTGCAGACAAAGGAAAGCAAACTACAAGTGCAAGAGGGTTGCTAGTATTACATAAGATATATTAGAAAAGCCTAATTTTCAACCACTTGAAGGAGAAGATGGACAACTATTTTACATTTCTCAAAGAAGGCCATGGCAGCCAAGACAAGATATGCCACAAGACCCTCTTAATTTCAATACATTTTCCTATTGGTAATCAAAAATTCTCTACTTGGAATTCTCAACACTGGCCAAATAACCAAAACCAATGGAAAAACCCTTAACAATGGAAAACCCATTAGCAAAAATAGAACCAACAACAATCAAATGCATGGTCATAGAAATTTTTTCAAGGTGCCAATTATAACCCTCAATGGCCATTGCAACAAAATCAATGGCATCCAAATGGCAAAAAGGTCAGCAGTGGTAGTAGCAAAATGTGAATTTCCAACAACACTTGTCGTCTTCTAAGCCACAACAATAGGTTATCATGCCTAATCCCCCAAATACAACATCTCAACAACCCAGAGCACCACAATTACCTTCCCAACTTGCACCTAACCCTAATAACAAGCTTGTTCAATAGCTTATACTAATGAGGCTCTACAATACCCCACTTATGGGGTAGAGGTGAGTGATGTCCACCTCAGGTCAAGGAAGACACTAGTTGTACCTTCATTCCCCCCAAATCACTGAGATAGAGGATGAGAAACCTACAACTGAAGCTTCAGAAAATTCACCTTTGGAACCTAGGTCAAATCAAGTAAACCAGACTACCTCAAGTCTAGAGCCTCCTTTCCTTGAGCGTTTAGCCATTCAAAAACATCATACCCAAGCTGAGACAAACCTATTGGGTCAGCTTAAGGATGTTGGTATCAAGATTCCCCTCATCCAAGCTATCAAGGATATCCCAATCTATACCAAGACGGTAAGGGACCTATGTCTTAAGAAACCAGGGATAAAAAGGAAGGACCCTCAAACAATTCATGTCCTAGGAAACCTTGTTGATATTATGCTAGGAAATATAACTGTCCCTAAATACATAGACCCTAGAAGTCTAGTAGTGGATGTTAAGATTAATGGAACCTTTATCAAGAACACCTTGATTGACTTAGGGGAAGCAATTAATGTCATGACTAAAGATACAATGTAGTTACTTCATTTAGCTAACCTTAGACCTATACCAACTATTTTACAATTAGCAGATAGGTCAACAATAAAGCTTGAGGGAATCATTAAGGATTTAGTCATTGCATTAGATTCATGGGAGTATCTAGCAGATTTTATAGTCTTGCAGCCAAAGGTTAACCTTACAAGATATCCACTCATTTTAGGTAGACCATGGTTAGCTACAACTGATGCATTCATAGGTTGTAGGTTCGAGAACATGATAATATCCAATGAGATTGTAACCAAGAAATTGGTTCTTTATCCACTAGCCCAACATCATGAAAATCTATAGCAGACTATATGGACTACCTTAGATGAAAAAGATCAATATTTATTGCAAACTCTCATGACAATAGAATGCAATCCCTTGTTAGGAACCCAAAATGAGGATGAATTAATTGACCATATCATACAGAACAAGTAGGGACCTGTAGCAACAAGACCGTCTTTCATGTCTGCAGGATCCATTGTAGAACATTATACCTACAAATTCATCAGAGGAGGTATCCCAACTGTTCCATTCCCTTCTGCCACAACAATGTGTTCCCAACATTAGTGGCCTTGATCTCTCATCTGTGCAATCAGAATCCAAAACATGGGAAACTATTCCAAGTAAAACCTTGAACATCAACAATGGATTAACTGAAGAACAACATAATTCCTTAAACATTATGTTGCAGGCACACACAACAACCTTTGCATGGGACTACCATGATATGAGGGAAAATGATCCATAACTTTGCATGCATAGGATCTACATAAATGATGGTTTCAAGGCAATTAGACAGTCCCAAAGGAGAATGAACCCTACCTTAAGAGAAATAGTCAAGACTAAGTTGCAAAAGCTACTTGATGCAGGCTTCATTTATCCCATTTCTAATAGCCAATGGGGTGTCACCATTAGTTAATGTTTCTAAGAAAGGAGGAAAATGGAGGGTATGTGTGGACTGTAGGGAGCTTAACACAACCACGAGAAAATTCCACTTCCCCTTACCTTTCATTGACTAAGTGCTTGATTCCTTAGTAGGGAAAAAGTACTTCTCTTTCCTAGATGGGTTTAGTGGCTATAACTAGGTAAAGATAGCTCTAGAGGACCAAGATAATACTACATTTACATGACCTTGGGGTACCTATGCATATTATGTTTTTCCCTTTGGACTATGTAATGCCCCAACAAATTTTCAAAGGGTAGTGCTAAGTATCTTTTCAAATTATGCTCATGATTCCATGAAAATTTGTATGGATGACTTCACTACATATGGAGACACCTATGAAGAAGCACTCAAAAATCTAGAAAAGGTTTTGAAAAGGTGTAAAGAACATAACCTAACATTGAGTCTGAAAAATGTTTCATGATGATGACTTAAGGGATTGTTCTAGGACACTTTATCTCAAGTGAAGGTATCCAAATGGATCCCAACAAGATTGAGATCATTTCTACACTTCCTGTGCCACAAAAGAAAAAAGATGTTAGGAGCTTTTTAGGCCATGCAGGCTATTATAGGAGATTTATCCAAGATTTTAGTGAAATTGCAACACCCTTATTTGTCTTACTCACCAAAGACAGAATTTGAATGGACTATAGAATGCCAGTGTTCCTCAAAAACACTTAAGACAACTTTGACACAAGCACCTATCTTAAGGGGGGAAAATTGGACACTGCCTTTCCATATACACACTGATGCTTCAAATTTTGCAATAGGAGTAGTCCTGGGATAAAAAGAAGGGAACAAAGAATATGCCATCTACTATATCAACAAGAATTTGCAAGGAGTTGAGCTTAACTATATTGTCACTGAGAAAGAGATGTTGGAAGTTGCTTATGCTATCAATGAGTTTAGGAATTATATCATTGGTTATCAAGTATTTATTCACACACATATCATAGAGCCATAATATACTTGATGACCAAACTTGTAGTTGGGGGGAGACTAGTTAGATGGTTGTTCTTACTACAAGAGTTTGACATAACAATAGTGAATAAGCCAGGGAAAGCTAATGTGGTGGTAGATTTTTCGTCTAGGTTGCCTACACAAATAGAAGAAGGTGTTGTGGATGACTCTTTTCTAGATGAACATTTGTTTTCTTTTACTGTACACACACCATGGTTTGCTAATATTGTAGATTACCTAGTGGGAGGGCAGATTCCATCACATTTCTCTCCTAGAGAAAAGAGACAGTTGGTGCATAAAAGCTTCCCATATTTTTAGGTAGTTGGTTACTTATTTTACACTGGTCCAGATAATATCATGAGAAGATGTATAAGATAAGATGAGGTCTTTGACATGGGTATGTGCAGGATAATCATGGAAAAAAAGGCCCTTAAGTGGCAAAAAAATCAGAAAAATTAGAGTTAGGCAACTTGATGTAAAAATTTGAATAAGTTATCTATATTATTTCAAAAATATGTAAGAATAGAATCTATAGAAAATTGAATGTAGTTTCTAAACTACTAGGTTTACTTAAAATTTAAATAAAAAATCTATTTGGTGAAATTTTGAATTTCAATGTAGTAGTACTTAAATTTCAGGGAAAAAATAAGAAGTAGGTGTCTGTCGACCACCCTAACCACAATAAAATGATAATATTTTTTTAATAATATTTTAGATATAAGTAGAGGACTTGTGTCCGGATGTGATGCATATTTTTTTGTAATTTTTTTCCAAGTAAATAATTAATTATGAATTTTTTATTACAACTTTTAAAAAATATAAATATTCGTATGTCTAACCACCTTAACTTGGTCAAAACTTCATGAAATTCAATTTTCCTTTTTTTAATCTTGTAGTGCGAATCATAGAATGTGATGCTTGTTTCGGATTCAAAAAGTGTGATACCATTTGAAAGCTATAGATGTTTTTCAATCAGCCTATGAATCAGGACTTTAGTCATAATTCAAATAGAAAATGAATAATAATTATTTATTAAATTCAAAGTATAGCATAATTTATATTGGTGGAAAGCTGATAATCTCCTTTAAAAACCCTTTTCGTTTCATCAATTTTGGGTAAAAAAAAATCATCAGCCACATACACTACACATACCCATCATATTGCCACTTTTTGGCCCATCATGATCCTGCACATACCCACATTCTAAAATCTTGTCATGATGAGTCCTGTGAGGGTCACTTTGCAGCCAAAAGAATAATAGTTAATATCTTGACAACAAGTTACTATTGGCCAACTCTTCACAAGGATTCAATGAAGTATACCGGAAGCTATGATAGATTTCAAAGAATGGGAAAACCAACAAGGACAGATGAAATTCCTTTATAGCCATAGATAGCACTAGCACCATTTGACAAATGGGGGCTTTACTTCATTGGGCCAATTTTACCAACCTCTAATAACAAAGAGTATAGCTTGGTTTGTACAAACTATTTGGAAAAATGGGTTGAAGTCAAGGTATTACAATTTGCAAGAGATGGGAATGTAGCTAAGTTCTTGTATGAAGACATATTTACCAAGTATGGAGTACCTAGAGAAATTGTCATTGATCAAGGTCCTCAATTCACTTCTGACCTTATTTATCAATTGGTTAAAGAGTATTCAATAAGACATAGAAAATCAACACCTTATCATCCCCAAGCTAATGGGCAGGCAGAGGTTACAAAAAAAGAGATTGAGAATATTCTAACCAAACTAATGCAAATTCATAGAAAAAGACTGAGCCTCAAGATTACCTGAAGCAGCGGGCTTACAGAAAAACATGGAAAACTACTACATGTTTCAAACCTTATGAGTTAGTCTATGCTAACATAGAAGTTTTTCCAATAGAGTTTGAGTACAAGACACTTAGGACAATAGTGGATTTAGGCATGGATTTGACAGAAGAAGAGAAAGAAAGGTTACATAGTCTAAATGGATTGGATGGAATCAAAATGGAGGTAATGCATCATACAAAGATCATTTAAAAATAGAGAACCAAATGGCATAATCATTTTATAAAGGCCAAAGAGTTCATTGTAGGTGACTGTGCTTTACTATATGATTCCAGGTACAAAGATAAAAAGGGTAAGTTATAGTCAAGATGGTTAGGACCATATGAAATTCAACAAGTATTTCCCAATGGATCAGTTAAGTTACAAGCTATAGATGCAGTTAGATTTACATTGTTGGTGAATGGACACAGATTGAAGATATATAAACAACCAACTAAGAAATATAATTTTCTATTTTTACTGATGCATCTATATGGTAAAAATAATGGTTCAGATATAGAAAATCAATCACAGGATAACACTTCAGCAGCAGATAATACCGGTTCTCATAGTGCCTCAGTAGATGACCTACACAGTTCATCTCCTAAGGTTGCTTAGGTATAATTTACTATCCCACAATTTTATGCACACATAGTATAGTTACTATGATTCAAAATCTTCTTCAACGAATGCTTCATACTAATGAAGGGACCTATAGCTTAATGTATTAAAGTTTCTAAAATCCATTTTGGGCCCTGTTGCAGTAGGGACCTGTAGCTTCATACATGTGAGTTGTCACAGTTTAGTTTGGGACCTATTGCAGAAGGTACCCGTATCGCTATCTGTCAGAGCATTTCAAAGTTTGTGCTACATTAATTGCAGTTCATCACCTTTCATTTCACTTTTTCTCACATGTAGCATGCCCATTCCATTCCACGTTGCCAATTTAAATTTCAAGTATTTGAACAGTCACTTCATCACCCATCATTCATACATTCTACTTCATTTCATTACACATGCCAACTTGTCATTCATTTAACCATACACTGTAATTAACTCTTGTCAAATCAATATCATACTGTAGATGTTATTCAATCAGCCTCACACACGTGACGTTATGTTAATCACATTCAACAGGTATGCACACTACACTACCATCAAATGATCATAAATTTCCAAAAGCTTTCATTTTGTATTTGAATTAAATTTAGCATGTTATCTATTCATTACATTTATTTCCATATTTTACATTCATACCCTTCACCTATTTTCACATGAAATGAAGTGAGGTCACTTCAAAACTTAAGTTGGGGGGGGGGGTAATATATCAGCCAATTTTTTTAGTTTTTTTCCACCAAAATCCAAATGTAGAAATAGACATGCAAACCCTTTTGCCTTAATACTTTTTGCACCTGTAACCTTTTGCTATTAATTTTAGTTATCAATTCCTTAGATCCTAGATTCTGAGCTAATTTGAAACCAATTTAAGTTGAAGTAAGTGATATAGAGGAGAAAGGATGTAACAATTGCAGTTATAGCGAAAAAGTGCATAGTGTAGTAGAATAGAGAGGCTTTGAAGGTGACTGAATTAAAATTGAGCTAAATTTCTAGAAGCATTGAGCAGAGGCAAAGTATTTCACAATGGGAGGTGAAATTATCTGAAGAGAGCCATCAACCCACAAATAGATATTAGAGGACACATTATGTCTGCCCAATTTTACAAGGGTTGGATGGTTGGACTACTTCCACAAATTGACAAAGTACAATGAAGAAATGGGGAGGTAATGTGTAGCCACATTACAATTTGATGAGGCCACAGTTAAGGGGTTGAAAGTGGATGCTTCAAAGGTCATAATTGCACAAGTGTTAGGTCTACTGAGGGTTGGAGTTGAGTTCCTTGCTTGAGTAAATATAGTTGTAGCTAGGGATGAGTTCAAAGAGCCAAGAGAGAACCTTGACTCATCATCACAAGGTACCAATAGATTATCATTTCCATGGGTATGGGCATCTTGTGCCTCTTATATCATTACATGTGATGGTAGGCTATCTCTATTGTATACTATGTTGCAAGTATGAATGAGTATGGTGGTGTTGTCATTGATGTCAACACAGTATAGGATGTTGCAAAGAAAGGAATCAAGTGATTGCAGGTTGTGCATGTATAGTTGAGATGTTGTGAGTACATGGAGCTATCTTTATGATGTTGCAGGTGTGCTGATATGATGAGTTGCCAAGTGATGTTGAGAAGTAGTGAAGACAAAATTGTGTGTGTGTTCAGAATGTGCTCTGGTATATGCTCTGCATTTATTCTATGTTGATCCTATGCTTGTGCAGATCTGAAGTATTGTTTATGGGCATATGTTGGTGATATATCGCAGATTGTAGCTTCTGGTCTGATGGAGAGTGAAAGTTGTGTTCACTAGTGTGTGAACTAGTCTGGCAGAGTTGTTTGTCTATGGACTAGGAGAAATGTTTCCGCTTCACAGTCCTCCGCTAGTTTTTTTCAGGTCTTGAGGATCTGGAAGAAGGCTTGTAATGATCTTATCTGTGTTCTATCAAAGGCGTTCACACTTTAGTGCTCCAAAAGATGAGTTTCTGAGTTGTTATGTGTGGTTGTATAGTCCAGATGGACTGATGGAAAGTATTATGTGTATGAAGGTTGTTGCATTTGTTGCGGATGAATCTGAAGGAATTTGAGATGTGTTCCAATGTTTGGTGAAGCTTGTTATATGGTTTGCATGTTGTCTTCTTGTTGTAGATGTGTGTACTTCAAAGTTCATTGGTGTTTTCATTAGGTTTGGCTGACCTAGTGTCTACGTGTCATGCGAAGGATATGTATCAATTGAGGAAGCATGTGATTGATCTGAGACATTGTTTTGGTTCTTGGTTAAGTGTTGGTTTGGTCCACTCTCATTCTCTTCCACCGTGGGAATGTTGAGTTGCCGAACTAATTTGAATTTGTAAAATGAAGAATGTGTAGCCAACCTTGGAGAAAGTTTCTAAGGTTGAAGATGGTATAAATATAAGTCGAGATGTTATGGATTTGATGTATTGATCATGCCGCAAGTGTAAGAAGCAAGAGTGTTCGAAAGTGAATTGAGGTAGTAGTACTTTAATGTGTTAGACTCCTGAAATCAGTGAGTTGATGGTGTCTACAATCTTTTGATTAAGGTTGCAAATGTGTGTAATTTGTTTTGGTGGAATTTTTTGTTATCTTTTGTATATGTAGGTAGTGAGCCTCCTTGTTGGACAGTGAGTCCTATCTGTAGGCAGTGAGCCTTGTATTCGGACAGTGAGTCCTTCTTGGGAAATGAGCCCTTTGGTAGTGAGCCTCTTTGTAATTAGTTTTGGAATTACTTTATATTGTGAGTTAATCCTCACCGAAGTTTTTCCCTTATTGGGTTTTCCACGTAAATCTAGTGTTTCTTGTGTTGATATTGCTTTCTATTATTTGCATTTAATGTTCATACTTAATAATAGAATAAAGTGGATTTGAAGTTGATAATTGTTTGAGATTTTTGATTGAGATTGGTGACAATTGATTCACTCCCCCTCTTAGTTGTCTTGCGCCTTTCAACATACTATTCATTTTAAGTTGTTAAGTCATCTCCATAAAAATCTATTGGTCAATGTGCCCAATTATCTTTACAATCTTCTCAAAAGAATGGGGTCAAAATATTAGAGGAAGCAAAATGATTCAACCTTATCACATTATTGTCTGATAACCTTCTTAGTAAAAAGGAGTCTTAGGATTCATCATCCCCAGGAGTCTTGGGAGAATTTTGTAGCTTGTCAAGACATTAATCAAATCCTTGAGGAACCTACAGTGCTAGAAGCCCTAGAATCACCTCCTACATCTATAAGAGAAACCCCTCCTATTTCACCTGTGGCTTCACCTACACGCAACCAAGGTGAACCCAAGGAACAAAATATGCAAGATTTACCACGTGCAGCCTCTAGCCAACCTGCAACAAAAGAGACTCCATCTTCCTTTAAAACACCTCAGACTAGGAAAAAGAGAGGTAGTTCATCCACACCTTCTAAGGTATAAAAGAAAAAGAAGGATACACAGGAAAGAAAATCTACCCCACCTAGGCATTTAGGCCATTTAAAGAAGAAAGGTGTTATGAGAGGAAGTGTAGAGAAACCAAAAGAGGAAACAAGGGAAAAAGGACAAGAAGAAGAAGATGCTATGATGGTTGAAACTAATTCTGAAATGAAAGTAAATGCCTCTGAGAATGTACATGTGCCTATAAAGAGAAAGTGGTATATATCTACCACCTCTAAGTGAGATTTAGAGGATGTATTTGTTGCCAATAAGACAAGAAAGAAAACCCCAATTAGCCCTAGTATTGAGGGTTATAATAATATAGGGGGTTGTGATGAGCAGTTTTTAGAAGAAGAGGAAATGTTTTTGGAAGACAAAAATGTTAAGGAGCTACAGGAAACTCTTGAAAGGATCAAATAGCTAGAGGAACTAGTTTAGACCTATGAGAAAAAGGATAAAGAAAGGGAGATAAAGATACAAGAGAAGGAAGAAAAACTACAAACATATGGACATGGGGAAAAATTGGACCTATTGGCATAGCTTGCCATGGTCAAAACGAGTAAAGAACTTGCAGTTGAAAATCAAAGATCCCCTACTACAAAAACCCCAATTTATCATATAACTCTATCCCTTGGGTACCAACTATGGAAGGTTACTCAGGAATTTTCTCAACGGAAGGAAAACTGGAAAAGGAAGAAATGAAGGAAGAACATACAAAGATACTGGAGGGAAAGGACATTGAATTGAGAAAGTTAGCAGTTAAAGTGGAAGAGGTAGCAGACAAGGCTGCTCAAATTTTCAAATGTAGACCCCCAGTCAGAACTTATGCCTTGTTGCTCTAGCTGAAGTTTTTGAGTCTTCAATTCAATAGGTTAATAAGCAACCAACTAGTTTCCATGAGCAAGAAATTTGATTTCCTTAACATTTTTGTCGATTCTACACGAGATGAGTAATCTACCAACTCTGTGAATATTATTTGCATAATTATATAGTGCCAGAGGAGACGAAATGGAACCCCTTGATGTTTGTGGGGGATTTACAAGTAGAGGCACTAGCATCCTACTTTAGAATAAAAAATACAGGGGTGAACTCATGGAGGAGTATGAGGAGAGAGAAAATCAGTTGGTCTCCCAATGAGAAAAGAATCCAAGGGCCCTAATGCAATCATAAATGAATGGTTACAACTTATGGATCACAAGGGTGTAGGAAGGGAGATCATGAACTTAAGGATACATGATTACAACAAAATACAAACATTGATAATTGGACTAGTTCATCATTGTTACAAGTATGTGCATGAGAGATGGGATAGTCCAACTCTAGAATTATAGAGGAAAGAGCCACATTCAGTGTATAAATTCATGGCTATGATTGAAAGAGTGTGCAAGTACATGGATATTGTTGTTGAAAAAGCACTTAAATGGTTGCCACTTCCATTCTAGCCTCTGATACTCCTTTATCTAGTGCCACATTAGACATGAGATAAAATGGAGGAATGTGAGTAGGTTGAACTTACCAAAATGAATAGACTCCCATTTTACAGAGGCTTTTACTTGAAGTAGATCAAAGGAGTGAACATTGTCATGGATCTCAGAGAAATTACACTACACTACAACCTCCAGCCCAAGTTTATTTGCTTGAGGGAAAGCAAAAGGGTAGTTGGGGGGAAATGATGAGTCCATATATTAGTTGTATTTTATACATTCTTATACACATTACCAAGACATTTATCCTATACATGTTCATACATTATTCTATCTTTGATACCTATTATGCAAACCATGAACCTAGTTTAAGTATATGGAAATATAATTATGATGTGATGGTTAATGCATGATTTATGTGTGAATATGTATGAATTATGATTATATCTCTATGCTTAGTCATGGTTGTTAGTATTGTGTACATGTTTTGTGAACTAACCCCTTGCAACCAAAGAAGGCACTATAGCCCGCAACAATTGCAGGACATAGTCCGCAGCCGAAGGAGTTCCTAGACAGTGAAATAGGGGGTGTCCCAGAATAAATTGAACACGATGACTACAACATGGAGACATTTAATAAAGGAGATAATGCATCATTATAATGACCAATAAAGACACCAGAGAAGGAAGATCCCTGTTACAATTAGGATCCTAAACAAAATTGATTTTGAGTGTTCCACGTTCCAATCTGTTATACCAAAGTCACAATCCAATTTGGACTCTTCTTCTTTTCTAGTTGTATTTAGAGTTAACTAAATATTTGTTACCCTCTGAAATCCAAGGAGTGGTCATTAAAGGTTTCAGTTTAGAGTCTTGTTTTAAATAAGCTCCCTCGTGCATATATGTACAACATGTTGGTTGAGTCTTAAGTTAGCTAGTTCACCAGTTTTTAGAAGTTATCATATACTCTTTTAGTTTTCAGTTGATATACAAACTATGTAAATATTGTGCAATTATGATTTCATGAATAAGATCTTTCATTAGAATCTTATGTGATATTTTGGATTTGTGCAATAAATGAATTTGAGTTACTATGATTGTGTTAGATCTAAGGAGTTAGATTTGGTTTTAGATTAGTGAAGACAACTACTTGAGCAAGGGCCACTGAAGGTAACTTTCCTTCACTCCTTTCTTTTCAGTTGTTTTGTTTTTGTTCTTAGCTGTTACTTTATAAATGTAGTTTGTGTTAAACAGATTCCTTGTGTTTTATGAATGCATGACAAATTTATGTTTTATAATCATACTATAATTACTAGAGTTGTACTTTGGAGTGTAGAATAGATTTAATCATCAGTTCAGTCAATTTATAGCATTCACTTCTGAACAGTAGTTAGCTATAGTGTCATAACCCATTTTCTGAAGACATTATTACTTTTACAGTATCAATATTTTCACACTATGTAAACCCATTATTGGTTGAATGGATATATTAATGATGACAATATTATTTATTTGATGTTATCTCATGATAAAATTGTTTGGTACACTTTAATATTGATGATGAACATGTTCAAAAATCATTCTCTTGTTATTGATGCTAATAGATTTATTTGGAAAACTTTATTAATTTTCAAAAGTTCACATCTCTCTCAAAGAAATACTTATTTTATTCCTTTATTAATTATCTTAGTAAAGTCAAGTGAAAAGAAAAGAACAACATTTTAAAGAAAATAAATAATAAGGAAAACATATAAAATAAGGACAACTCAATAAACAAAGGAACCGCTTGGCAAAGGAAGAGTAACCAATGATCAGTTACTACAAGATCAACCTGAAATGTTTGATGGTACTTGGTTCAGGAAACATCTTTACTCTATATATAGGGTGAGAAAAGAGTGAGCAAGGATATGGAGGAAAGAAGGGGAAAACTATGCCAAAATTCGAAAGAGCTATCACAGGTATGCTGTTGATACCATGATTATTGATGAATTAAGGACATTTGTATGCTATGTACTATCTTGGTTTTCTATTGGATAGGAATAAATGAATCTTTGTGCATTTGCTTCCTTCGTTTGATATTCTAGGTAGTGATCATTGTCTTATGCACAGCCTCCCTAGTGAACTCTTCTTAGATCGCTAAACCTCAATGTTTCTCTGTCTTTTCATGAGCGTACAACAGTATGCAGTTCTTTATCTCCTTTCTCTGGCGCAACACCCTTGTCTTCCACTCCAAGTTCAAGATCCTATCAAATGAGCTTAGGTTTCTAGGAAACCATCTGCCAGCTGTGAATAATATCTCTTCCATTTGAACTTTCGTTGTTTTGTATCTATCATTTAAGTCTTATCAGTATCTCCTTATGGTGAGCATTAAATGGTTCTTCCCCATTCTGCGTGCTAAGTCCAGGCCATAAGTGGAATATTTGAGTTGTTTCAGTTGATACCATTTATCGTGCTCCACTATCTCACTGAACCGGCCACTACTTGTTGATAATTATGTTCTTGTATTCGTTGTATGGAAATCCATCCCTACTGCTTAACCTTCATAAGAGTGAACGATGGATGTCAGTTTAGAGTGCCTGTAACAGCTATTAGTCTTAGGTAGCATAATGGAGGTTGATACTTGGTAATGAGTTCAGCTTTGAATTTTGTCTTTCGGCTTGTTGAGTTGCTCATTCTTATAAATATGCAATAAGGAATCGTTATTCTGAAAACTAACTATTATTAGTATATGCATGGTTAACATACCTTAAACTATGAAAGAGGGTTCTTATGAAACGTTAATTATTTCAAGAAAATGTATCTCTTAGTCAATTTTTCCTATTATTTCTTAGAAACTGTTGCTTTCTCTTAAGTCAATGCTTAGAAAGACCCAGAGTGACATATAGGTTTCTTGGATTATCAGAAGAGAGTCATATTTACTAAACAACCTTGCAATGTTAGTCTATGCTGCAAATTGTGCCACATTAGTACCTTATAGTAGTCTGAAAATGTGCATAGAAGTCAAGGATGATTGATAAGGTTTAAGTAATTAATTAAATGTTTACGTTAGGATAAGCATTATAATGTATTGTCGATTGATTCTAATAAATGTATAGAGGGCAGAATTTAAGAAAAGAGTTCAGTGCCTAGAAGAAAATAATAATAATAGAGAATTCTGGGTAGGATTTATCTTACAAATGTTCAAATGGTAACTTTAAATGTTTGAGGATTGATTTTGAAATATGTTCTAAACAATTCAAAGGGTTTAGTGTATTAAAATTGGTTCTTATATGTAATAGAATGAGATGTTTTATAGGAATTATCTTTAAAATTAAATGAATGATTTATAAGTAAACCTCTAGTGGTAATGTATATGTTAAGTTATTTTCCTTTCATGTGAATATAATATGGGATATTTAATGATAGATTGAATAATCAATAGGTTTTGCTAAATACTTATGTGAAGAAAAATATCCAAATAATTGTTGGGTCACTTTAATGTGGAAAAAGCTTCTTCTCTACTAAAAGTTTTATGCATTTAATTGATTTAAGAGATGCAATCATTCATGAACATATGGTTGAAATATCTTGTAATTTAATATTTGAAGTTTCCTTAAATCTTGTTTAGGAATGTAATCATAATGAAAATAGCTATCATATACTAGGACATGGTAATGATTTAATATCTTTGTAATCTCATACTTGTTCTTTGAAGTAAATGTTAAATGATGAATGGTATATTGCCATAGATATTTCTTTAATGGTGTTGGATGGTTTTTTGTGGAATATTATTACTTTGCTTAGATTTGCATTTGATAGTTTTTCCACTAATGAGTAATTAGTTTTGAATTGTAATATGGACGGCTTGCCGCCTAAGAAGTTATGAACGACTTGCTACCTAAGATGTTATGGACGGCTTGCCACCTAAGATGATATGGACGACTTGCTGCCTAAGATGTTACTTGTAATATGAACGACTTGCCACCTATGATGTTACTTGTAATATGGATGGCTTACCGCCTAGAGTTTTATTTCTTTTGATTTAATAACCTTCCTACACCGTATGCTCTCACCTCACCTCCACGAGGATCTTGGTTATCAGAAAGTGTAGGGTGGGGAAGATGTTTTGCTTAATTGTTGTTAGATAGGATATCTTCCCTATGTCGTATGCTCTTACCTCGCCTCCATGAGGATCTTGGTGATTAGAAAGTGTAGGGGAGATTTGATTAATTGTTTTAACTAGGTAAACCTTAAAAAGAAGTTGAAACAAAAAAACCAACAACATTCAGTATAAGTGATGCCTCTGGCTCACATTTATGAGTAAAGTCGTTGCACTTGAGATACTGCATCCGTAGCCTAATAAAGCTGCAACAACGACATCTGTGGCATCGACCCTCTAAATTGACGAGGAGTAACAAGGAACATATCTTGTTTAATTTCCAAGAAATCCCTCTTGGAAGCAAAAATATAATAAGATAAATTAATGAATTTTGATGATAGATTAATTTGGGTGGGAATTAAGAAATCTCATTAAGATATAGTACTTGTTCCTTATGGGTGGTAGTCGACGAGAACTATTTGGGAGCAAGGGCCCTAGAAAGGGCTGCGTACCTATAAATTATAATTAAACCTAAAGATGGAATAGAGTTGCTCAGGGGTTTGGTAGAGTCCTATGGACTTATTACCAATACAATTGGGTGGGGAGAAAAACTAAACCAATTAATAATTAAGTATATGTAAACCATAACAAGATGCATACTCAATACGAAACCCGAATGGTTCCTATAGACTCAGGACCCATATGGTCCCGATGGGTCTAAGTTTATGGCTAGAGCAATAAGTCTTTATCAGGTGTTTGGGTATATTACATCTATTTTGTAGAATAGATAATGAGGTCCCATTTGGACCCAATTAAAGACTAACTCGTATGGTTAGAAATCCATCCCGGTAGGATGGAAGCC
The DNA here is from genome assembly GCA_007258455.2 of Sequoia sempervirens. NCBI lineage: Eukaryota > Viridiplantae > Streptophyta > Pinopsida > Cupressales > Cupressaceae > Sequoia > Sequoia sempervirens. The sequence continues at coordinate 165,688 of VDFB02337183.1, forward strand.
TATTATGTTTGAATAGGTATATGAGTATGTGATTGTTATGCGTTTTACCAAGTAAAAGAAAAAAAATAGTTAAGTATATATGCAAATTTATAAACTATTTTTTTAAAATGGTTTATTACATATAGTCTTATATTGTAGGTATCCATAGCCATAGAAACAACTTTACTTTCCTTACTATTTTGCAGTCTTATGATTTCCTAGCAAGTGTAGTCTCTTTACTAGAATGATTTAGGTAGTTTCCAATCTTTGAAAGCACATACAGTGTCAATACCATCACAAGCCTACTAGCCTTGGTTGATAATTCAATGAAGGTCTTTCCAATATTAAGTGGGTTGTTCAACTAGGTTTTCCGCTCTAAATTATGTAATCACTACCAAGTTTACTAGACACTAGTAGGGACTCTACAAATATAAACTTGGGTCTCTTTAGGTGTGGATTTTTTTCCATGAGAGTTGTTCCATGTAAGCATTATGTTATATTTTAATTTTCTTTCAATGCCAATTTTCATTTAATCTTATGATCTATTAGTGTTTAATAATTTGAATGTATTAAAGAATACATTTCTTATTTTTTATTTCACCCTAATTTTAATAGTTTATATTAAATCCATAGTTGGTTTGATTAGAGAGAGGGATGCCTCTTTTAGAATGTTTGATTATTAATGTAATAGAAATTATTTTATTTTCATGGAGAACCAAGCTTTGGGTGATAGATATCATGGCTATCTCATCTTGGTTAGAGATTGAAAAGTTTAATGGCTTACATTTTGAAAATTGGAAGCTAAATATGGAGGATCTCTTGGAAGAAAGAGATCATGTATTGCAATGAAAAGAAAAAATAAACCAAAAAAAGATCTTAGATGAAGATTGGGGAAAATTCGATAAAAATTACTCATAGCACTACACCATTGTATTTAGTTGATTATTTTCATTTGAATGTTTCTAACAAAACTACTTCATGTAAATTTAAAAAATAATATAAGAAATTAGCATAATTAAGAGCATTATGAATAAATTATTTTCAAAAAGAAAGTTGCATTCTCTGAAAATGAGAGACAGAGACTTGATTGTAAAAAAATTGTATGCATTTAATCTAATCTTGAGTTAGTTACATTCAATAGATGTGAAGATAGAAGAAGAGGATAAATATATTTTAATGTTATATTCATCACCTAATTCTTGGGATAATTTGATTCTCACACTTATTAGTTTAATGATAGATCTAATAATAGATGCTCTCATTACTACCTTATTTGTAGAGGAAATGAGGAGAAAGTTTATGGAGGATGGAACAAAGGATGCATTTCATGTGTGGGGAAAATATAAAGAGAAAGACAAGAAAAAATAAAAAGGTGGTAAGAATAAATCTAAAGATAGATCCAAATGTAAAGGTAAATCCAAGACACTTGGTAAGAGTAGATTGAGATGTTGGAACTATGGAAAATGGGGGTATCTCAAAAAATAAATCTAAAATAAAAAATAAAGATGAAGATTTCTCTACTGATAAATCCTCTAATGATGAAGAGCTATTAATGGTTTTATTATTTTTGCTAATACAAATTCTAATGACTCTTGGTTAATAGATTTAGGTGCATCCTACCACATGACTTCTCACAAGGAGTGGTTTTTAGTGTATAGAACATATGATGGTGGGGAAGTTTTCCTCAAGGATAATAGCACTCGAAAGATTGTGGGCTAAGGGGAGATAAAATTGATTTCAAGTGATGGAAGAGTGAAAACCCTCATTGATGTATTGTATATCCCTGGTTTGGCTAGAAATTTTATTTTTAAATCTAAAATGAATTATTCATGGGTTCATGTGACTTTTGGGAAAATTGGTTACAAGTTGAGCAAAGGGAATTTGGTTTTGGATAAGGGTACTTAGTGTGGTACCATGTTTAGGCATGAAGCATCTTATTTGTATCTCTATGAATGTAACAAATAACTTTATTTACCATAAATTTAGCATTGTAGAATGAGTCACATTCATGAGAAAGGTCTTAACACCCTAACTTATAAAAATATGATAGATGGTTTATCTGGTTACTCTGTTAACTTTGAATCCTATGAACATTGTGTACATGGAAAACAACATATAGTTTTTAAATCTATTAGTACTAGAGCTAAATATATTTTATAAGTTATTCATAGTGATATATTTCATATTGTGGATATTCATTTTATTGGTAAATCTTGCTACTATGTTATATTTATCAATTATTATATTTATATACATGGGTTTACTTTCTAAAGCATAAATTTGTTGTATTTTTTATGTTTAAATTTTTTAAAGAACTTTTCTAGAAAAATATTGATAGGAAAGTAAAGGTTTTGAGATCAAATAATGGCCGTGGGTATTGCTCTAGAGAATTTGATGACTATTTGCACTAATGTAGGGGTTATTACACAAAAAACTTCACACACTCCACAATAAAATGGAGTAGTGGAATAAATATATAATAATTTGATAAATAAAGTTATAAGCATGCTAAGTAGTGCTAATCTTGAACAAAATTTTAGCCAAAATATGTACATCTAGTTTTT